>JAKLNC010000111.1:78619-90281 GCA_022813145.1 Barbatosphaeria neglecta | reverse complement strand
TTTTTTTTTTTGGCCACGTTCCTGGGCTGGGGGTGGGGCTTGTGCCCCGGGCATCACCATTTTCCCCCCCCGGCGTTTCCCCCCCCCCCCCCCCCCCCCCCCAAAACACGCACACACAAACGCAAGCTGCCTGCTGTGCCGTCCTCTTAAGTACATACATACCTGTGACATATCTAGCAGGTCCTCAGCCTCGGCCGTCGTTCGTAGCGGCCGCGATGTGCAGGTGCGGCCACGCTCCCGCGAAGGCATGGGCGACATGAAGGCGAGACAACACCACCACCACCACCGCTACCAACAACTGCTGCCGCCGCAGCCTGCCCCCCTCCTCGCCAGCATCAACAGGCGGGGCCGGCGGCTGCGCCAGGCCGTGGTCGGCGCGGCCATCTGTCTGATCCTCTACTGCTGCTTTCTCTCCTTCTCCGGCCCCCCTCCTCCTTCGTCTCAGTCTCTCTCGTCTCAGTCTCTCTCGTCTCCCCCGCCCGACCATGGCCATCGGGACAGCGGCGAAAGGGGCGAGAGAGGCGAAGGAGAAGGCAACGGAGGAGGGCAGCTGGGACAGCGACGGCCCCTGTCGCCGGAGCTGCTCACCTCGCTCACGCTGACGGAGCGGCAGTGCGCGGACGCGTTCCCGGGCCTGACGCAGTCGATCGACGACGTCGTCGCCGAGGGCCCGTTTACGGTACGCGACTCGGGCGACTTGGGCCCGCTGCAGGGGCGCATCAAGGACGGGAAGGTGAGTGCCTGCGCTGCGCTATACAGGATCAGGTGGTTTTTTCGTCTTGGCTAATACGCTATGCGGTAGATCTATATCCTCAACGCGCAGCGAGCCGCGGACCTGTCGACGGAGATGCTCAACGTAGGCCAGCCCAGATGCCCCCTCCGAACTTATCCCCCCCCCCCCCCACCCAAACGCTACCTAGGCATGCCTACTGATGAGAGGGGACAGTCGCGCACGGCGGCGCTGCACCAGCTGCACCGGGCCGTGATCACGTCGCCGGAGCGGCTGCCCGACACGGTCTTCGCGATCAACTTCCAGGACCAGCCGTACGGCACGGCGTGGGGGTACAGCCGGGCGGCGGATCCGCTGCACCGGCGCGTGCGCGACGACCCGGACGCGCGGTCCTTCCTGATGCCGCACTTTTCCTTCTGGGCGTGGAAGCTGCCCTTTGTGGGCTCGCTGCCGCGCGCCGCGGCCGCCGTGGACGCGATCGAACGAGACGGGCTCGGGGGTAGTACTGCTGCTACGGGCAGCGGTGGCCTCCCCACCCCCCTCTCGGCCAAAATCCCGCGGGCAGTGTGGCGCGGCACGGCGTGGTTCAACTCGGTGCACAACCCGCGGCTGCGGCCGAACTTGCTAGCGGTGACGCGGGGCAAGGCCTGGGCGGACGTCGAGGCGCTGACGTGGGTGGGCGGCGGCGGCGGCGGCGGCGGCGGCCACAACGCCACCAACGCGCTGCCCATCGAGGACTTCTGCCGCTACCGCTACGTGCTGCACACGGAAGGGGTGGCGTACAGCGGCCGGTTCCAGTTCCTGCAGATGTGCGCGTCCGTCACGCTGACGCCGCCGATCCAGTGGATGCAGCACACGACGCACCTGGTCCGGCCCGTCTTCGCCGCCGATCTGCTCCGCTCGTCTTCTTCCTCGGCGCGGGAGCGAGCCCGACGGGCGTGGCCGGTCAGCTACACGGCCGAGGAGGCCAACATCGTGTTCGTGGCGCCGGACTGGTCGGACCTGGAGGAGACCATCCTGTGGCTGGAGGCGCACCCGGCGCTGGCGCAGGGCATCGCGCGGCGGCAGCGCGACCTCTTCGTCGGCGGGGGCTACTTCAGCCCCGCCGCCGAGACGTGCTACTGGCGCGCTCTCGTGCGCGGCTGGGCTTCCGTGGCCCGCGTCGCTGCCGAGGACGAGAAGGCCTGGCGCGCCAAGGAGGCCGTCACCTACGAGGCCTTTAGTCTGAACACCTATTAGAAGCGTGGCCCAGAGGGTACCTGAAGTAAATAGTATATCTGCCCGCTCTTACGTACACCAGATTGCACGCACCGTACCGTACCGGGAACGCCGCAAACGCCGTGATGTGATAACCCTCCCTTCCCAAGCCCTCCCTTTTTATCCCCCTCTAGTCGTATCCCCTTCTCCCTAGAGATTGGTGACGCCGGGCGCCCAGCCCTCGCCGATGCGGCGCATATCCTCGGCGAAGCGCCGGCTGGTGATCTTCTTGCCGCCGCGGCCGGAGGGGGGCGCGTGCTCGTCCGGGTCGTAGAACGGGTTCTGCAGCAGGCGCACGTACGCCGTCTGCATGGCCCTGAATACCTGCGTGCCCAAGGAGTTAGCACAGATACAACAAGAGAGAAGGGATGGGAAAACAGAGGAGAAGAAAGAACGCACAGGCTTGAGCTCCCCCTCCCGCAAGCCCACCGCACCCGCCGCTCCCCTCGGGCCTCCCCCTCCTCCCATTCCTCCTCCTCCTGACGGTCCTCCCCCGCCGGCACCGGCCCCCCCTCCCCCGGGCGCCGAAAGCGACGAAGAAGAAGAGCCGTCCGGCCCGACCCGCCGCCCGCGCATATCCACGACGACGACGAAGCGCACGCCCGTGTTGGTCTCGAAGCCGTACGCGGCTAGCCGCTCGTCGACGGCGTGCAGCAGGCCCACGTCGCCGCTCAGCCCGACGCCCGCAGCGGCGTTGCGGGCGCTGCGCAGGGCGAATATGTCCAGCGTGCTTGAGAGGAGGAGCGCGAACTGGAGGGGCGTGCGGAGGGGCGTGGGCGTCGAGGCGCTGTTGGCGTCGTGGGATGGGAAGATGGACATGTGGAGCGGGTTGTTCTGCGTCTCAGGTGTTAGCTTCGATGATCCGGGCGTGTGAATCCCTGCCACGGATGGGGAGGTACTGGGATGGACGCACGTTGCGCCCTATGACGCCCAGGCAGGCTATCGAGGGTATTGCGGTCGCCATGGTCGGGCTGTGGCGGACAGAGTGGAAGATGGAGGACAGGAGGAGCTTGGAGAAGGGGGCGCTATAACTCGAGCGGGGCTTTAGCTGGAGCTACAACCGAAGTACAGCGGTGCCCCCACTGACGGCGGGTGCTGGGGCCACCCGCTAACACCCACCCAGTCAGTCACCACCGATAACTCGGACACTGTCACTCTTGTTATGTTGGACGACATGTGAATTATCCTCCCATGTCTAGGACTAAGTACGTGTAAGTCTTCGCATCTCTTAGGGCGTGCGGGAACGCAACCGCCCTCCCTCTAATGGGTATAGAACGTGTCCGCGCCTGCTGGTATAGAACGCGCCCCTACTCCTCATCCACGACGGACTCGGTCTCCTCGAGCCCGCGCAGGGCCTCCTCGATCTCGGAGGGGTCCGTGATGGCCCAGACGCCGCCGCCCTTGACCGCGTCCCGGCCGCGCATGCCCACCTCCTTACCCACGAGGTTGCGGCCGACCTTCCCCGGGCCGATGCCGATCCAGCGCCGCACGCGCTCCTCCTGGTCCAGGTAGCGGATGCTGTCCCACCAGCGCACCGTCTCCAGGCACTGCCGCGCCAGCAGGTCCTTCAGCTCCGCCCGGCTCCGGAAGGGCCGCGCGGTCACGTTGCTCACGCAGGGCAGCCGCCCGGGGAAGGTGACGATGTCCTGGTCCTCGCGCCCGGCCACGCGGCTGCGGCCCGCCAGCAGCTGGCGGATGGTGGCCACGGCGGGCTTGACGATGGGGCTGTGGAAGGGGCTGTCGCTGTTGAGGCGCACGGCGCGCGGGTCGTGGCCCAGGAACTGGCGCACGTGCGCGATCAGCGTGGTGATGCGCTCGATGCTGCCGCTCAGCACGATCTGGTTCTTGGAGTTGACGTTGGCGATCAGCACCTGCTCGATCGGCGGCACGTCCTCCGCGCTCTCCGACTTGGCCCCCGCGCTGGTGTGCCCCAGAAAGTCGTGGATGGCCTCGATCAGCGTCGCCAGGTACGCCGGCTCCGTCACCACCGCCACCATGCCGTACTCGCCCCCGTACTCCGCACGCGCCCGCTGCGTCGCCTCCGCCATCGCCTCCGCCCGCCGCCGCACCAGGTACAGGCTGTCCTCGAACTCGATGTACCCCCCCGCCACCAGCGCCGCGAACTCGCCCAGCGAGTGACCCAGCGTCACGTCCACCCGCTCCTCCACCCGGAACCCGAACTCGCGCTCCAGCACCCGCAGGATCAGGATCGACGTCGCCATGATCGCCGGCTGCGCGTTCGGCGTCGTGTTCAGCACCCTCGACGGCCCCTCCTGGATGATCGTCGACAGCTTGTATCCCATCAGCTCGTCAATCTCTTCCGCGATCTGCCGCGCCGTGCTGGGGAACGCCTCTAGCCACGGCCCCAGCATCCCCACCCGCTGCACGCCCTGGCCTGCGCGCCGCCACCGACTGTCAGCACGGGCGAGGAAGAGGAAGAGGAAGCGACGCCGGGAGCGCGCGACACGTACCGGGAAAGAAGATCGCCGTCTTCGGCCTCGACGCCGGCGCGGAGGAGGTGGCGCATCGCAGCTGTCCTAGAGAGTGCCGGCCCGGCCGCCGTAATAGCTGTACCGGGGTCTTGGGATGCGCCGCTGTCCTGGAATCCGACGACGACAAAGGGGAGGAGGAGGAGGAGGAGTAGCGGCAGCCGTGGAGCGTCCCGAACGCGCCGGCAATGCCAACAGTCCCGACGCCGAAGACCAGGCGCACAGCAGCTGCAGCGTAGAGGAGGGGAGGGCCGCCGCGGGAAGGCGTAGTGGGAAGTCGAGTCAACCGCGTCATCGCCTCGCGCCGGCCAGTGACGGACTGCGGCCGCTGGTGTCGCTGCTCATCAGATGGGGGACGCGCGCACAGCTTCGTCGCCCACGCTGCTGTCGAGGGCTTGCCTCAGTCATACGAAACGTCACCGGAAGCACCGAGGACGGACGGACGACGGATGGAGTTTAGCAGCGAGTTGTCACAGGTTGGGGTAGACCCGACCGAGAACGCCCTGTCATATATGGCGGCCGCCTGGCCCCCTCTGTGGGGAAACGCTAATGCCCCCGTGGAGGCTCCGGGAATAGCCGAGGTCCTCGCTAACAGGCGCTGTAGGGCCAACTGTAACCATGAGCAGCTATCACCAGAAATAGGCCGACGGCCAGCTGGACAGCCAACCAGACACAAGGGCATGCTTCGTGGGCACAATATTATCTCATCTGTCCATTATGGAGTACTATAAACGTTCCCAGACTGCCGAAGGGAATCTCCGGCATATAAGCATGTGTCTGCCTGCTTGGGAGGCAAAAGCAGAGCTGGTAGACAAGAGTGCCGCAGTTGCCCTTCCCCCTTGCTTCCCCTCCGCCCAGACAACGAGGAACGAGGGTGGAATGAAATAAAAAATCGCGACGAGCAGATACGCCCCCCAGATCGAGGCTGGCTCGTGACGTAGCAGCATTCATTTTGGTGGTAAAAACAGCGGCCAAGCTGAACCATGTCCGTGGCGCCCGTAACGACGAGCACACCCAGAAGCGAAGCTAGATAGGACCGATATCCGACAACCCTCACGGAAACTATGCAGAACACAAACAAAATTAGGGTGTACATCTGACGCCTTGGCAGCAGAAACCATCGTGCTTCTCTCTGCTCCTGTCCATACTAGGTAGCTGTCCCCTGGGTATATTCCTCCGTAAAGAGGGGTAAAGGTATCATACAGGGCTCTGAATCCCGACACGAGTGAGAAGATGAAAAAAACAAGGAGATAGTGGGAGCGGGATCGGGGAGATGGACACCCACGGAAACAGGGCGAAAGGAGGGTGCATAATTAAAGGATGTATGCCATCACATGACGCAGTCATGATCGGCCGCGCTCTTCCGCTCTTCTCCCCCTCAGGTATACGCCGACGACTTCTTCCGTCGTCCGAACACGCCCCTCGGCTCGTCCTCCGAAGGACTGATAGGACCGCCGCCGAAGCTGCCGCCCACGTCCCGAGGCGGCTCCGAGTTTCTCAAAAAGTCGGCGAGGTCCGACGTGGCCCGTGAGGGCATCGGCTGCGCCTCGCGCGGCTCGAACCTCTTCATCGCCACCCTACTGCCGGTGGTCCTGCTCGTCGCCGGTCGAGGCCCCAGGGGACTCGACGGGTTGGCTGACGGGCTGTACTTGTCGAGACCCGGCGGCATGTTGACCTGGATGGGGATGTAGCCGCGGCCACCACCAGCGCGGCTGCTGAGCGACCTCGAGTCGGTCCCCCGCGGGTTCATGCCGCTGTTACCGCCACCCGGGCTACTGCCACCGGCACCGTTGCTGCTGCTCGTTATGCTATGTGAGGTGGAACTGCTCCGTGCAAAACGTGCCATCAGACTGGGCGCGCTCGCCTTCTTCTTAGGCGGGCGGATATTCTGCGTCTGCGGGATGTTGAACGGCACCGGGCTCGACTCCGGCGGCGGCGGAACGCTATTCAGAAAGTCCATCAGGCTCTCCTCTTTCGGCGGCGGCCGCCTCGTCTTCTGCATCGCGGCCGCCATCATCTCTTCGTCGTCTTCCTCGTCACTGAAGTCGAGAGCGTATGGATCCTTGACGCGGCGCGTCTTCCGCTGAGGCAGCATGTCCGCATCGCCATACATGTTTCCGTTGCTCGGAGGTGACACGGGCGGTGGCCCAGGCGGGGCCCGGTCCTTCTTGATGAGAGCGCTCGACGAATTCATCGAACTGTCCGTCACATTGGTGGAAGCCCCGCTGTAGCGGAGATCGGGGATGGTGGCATCGACAGCCCTGCCGCCGACGGCCCCAGCGAGCTGATCCGAGTCCATCGTCGTGCGGAACGGAGCGACAGTCCGCGGGATACGGGGATTGCCCGCGTTTGGAGGTCCACGGCGGATGAAATCGATGAGCTCCGAGGTGTCGTCTTTGTAGTCGACCGCGGCATCGCGAGCCTGGTACCGCTGGCGGTAGCTCGTCGAGGCGCGGCTAGGGGCTATGCTGACCCCCGAGGCAGTCGGCGGGCGGCTGACGTTGCGCATACTACCCGGACCGGCCGCGTTGCGCGCCATCGCGTTCGTGGGACCCACAGGGCTTTCCGCCGCGTCTCCAACGGGGCCGGTGATCCGGATGAACTCGGCAAATTCGGAGAGTGACTCGCTGGGCACTCTCGCCTCACGGGCTTGCGGGACAGGTCCTCGGGATGATTTGGGCGGCAATCCCGTGGGGGAACGAGGCGCCGGCCCCGCCGTCCTATTGCTAGGCTGGATGTCGACGGGGTGTGAGTTCAATCCCGTTGAGCGCGATATAGAAGTAGATGGCTGGACGTCGCTCGGCCTGTTGACCGAAGACGACCGCGACCGATCCTCGGCCTGCCGAGCCGATGCCTCCTCACTCTTTCTGGCCCGGTTACCGTAGATGGAGCTGCCATCATTGAGAGATCTCGTCGACTATGCAAAAAGTCAGTTTCGCCCCCCCACCCCCAAAAATCCACGTACTGTGGTGAGAATAAAGTACTTACATCAATGTCACGCATGCTCTCGGGAGTGAGCGTATACTGGATGGTCTGATCGCTCTGGATGAGCTCCTCGAAATTGCGAGCAACGTCTTCCGGACGCATCGCGGTACTCTCCTCGGATGACCGCACCGGTTTGAACTTAGTTGACGACGAAGACGTCGACGAAGCGGACGTATGATTCTGCCGAACCGCCATCTGACCTTGTGCCTGGGCCTGGGCCTGAGCCTGAGCCTGAGCCAGGGCTTGAGCCTGAGCTTGTGCCTGAGCTTGAGCCTGAGCCTGGGCTTCTCGAGAACGTGCCGAAGAGATACGCTCCGTCGACGCCAACTCGGGAGACTCCCGGATAGGACTAGACCGGTCTACGGTGATCACGCCGATGCTAGCGGCCTGCGTAGTCGCCTGCGTGATGGCCTCGGCGATGCCCGCAGTCCCACTAGCTAGCCGATTAGCGCTTCGCTCCGGGGCGGCTGGGGTCATGCCCTTAGGCTGGGCCGCAGGCTTGGAGGGAACTTCGGGTTTATCATCCATGAAGAAGGTGCCGTTAGACGTCGTCGACTTCAGGATGGTAACCTTGGTCGTGGGCTGCTGCTGCTGCTGCTGTTGTTGTGGCGGCGGTGGCGGCGGCTGCTGGAATTGTGGCGACTGCTGCTGCTGCTGCTGCTGTACCACAGGGGACTGCGGAGAGCGTGGAGAGCGCGGAGAGCGCGGAGGCGAGTAGTGACGGGAAACCGAGCCAAATATTGCTTGAGACGACTGCAGCTGGGATTGTATGTCCTCAAACCGGCGAGCTGACCGAGGCGGCGGCGACATCTCGGCCGAAACAGGCGTCGCCGTGCTCTCTGCGAACTGTGTCGTCCTCGACTCGGCTACCTCCTCGGCCTCGGAAATCGACTCGCTGGTATGGGCCCTCGCGACTGCCTTCGCCATGAAGGATCCCCTCAGACTGGGACTCCTCTCGGCTGGCGTGCGACCCTCTTCGACGATGGGCGGTGTCGAGATGCTACCGGTGCGAGACAGATTACCACCACGTGACAGCGGTAAGTGATCCAGCGCATCCACGGAGCTGCCTCGAGATCTCGTGACCGGGCTGCGAGGTCCTGCCACATCAATCACACGGAGAGAATGAACACTAGGCGATCTGGCCGGGAGATTGGGGTTGATGGACACCGGTCGGCTGTATTCGGAGGTGGTCGGCGAGTTACTGCGTCCAGAAATAGAGACGCGAGAGGATGTAAGGATCTCGGGTTCCTCCGTAATGAACTCGTCAATCTCATTAACCTCGTCGCTGTCGTCGCTCTCCTCGCCTTCGCCGCTCTCCTCCTCGGAGAAGCGCCGTTCGGCTGCTTCCTCGTAGTCCTCGGTGCGAACGCCTCGAGCCGCGAATGCCAGGACTGCTGTTGCCTCGGCAGTCCTGGCGGCAGCAACCGCGGCGGCGACACCGTTCAGGAAGGCGGCGCCCGGTCCCATTGACCTCCGTTTGGCAGCCCTGGCCGCTCTGGCGGCTTTGGCAGCCGCATTGACGCCGGAGAGCCGTACATCTTGTGCCTCCTCGGGAATCTCGCCGAGTGCCTCGGTAGCAGAGACAGTTTCTGGCGCAGTCTTCTCAGACATGTCCGACTCCTTTTCTGCCACCTCAGCCGAGACAGGCTCGACAACAGCTCGCTTTACAGGGGAGGTGTACGGCGAAGTTGAAGGGGTGGGCAGGGAATTGGATCGCTTGCGGGGTCGTGGCAGCACAGGCGTGTGAGGCTGAGACATTGTCGGAGTGGGCAAGTCAGCGACGGCGGCATGCGAAAAGACCATGAGGCTCTTTGGCCGCAGCGGTCCATCCCTGTTTCCTTCCGCCGTCACGAACTCTTCCTCGTCATCGCTATAGTAGGCGAGACCCGGGATGAGGATCTCGGCAAGGTCCTTCTCACCCACAGGCAACGGAATGGCTGCAGCCACTCGAACAGACTCGTCCTCTAGCCCAATCTCCTCGGGCTCTTCAACAGTCTCCAGCGATTCTACCGACGGCGCCGATTCCGCTATGGGAGTGGCCTCCCCAGTATCCTCGGCATCCTCGGCGTCGGTAGGCATCTCCGAGACGGCCTGTGGAACCACCACGGCCTCGGCGCCGGAGCTGGTCTGCCTAGCGTGAACGCCCTGCACCGGGCGGTTTGAATCTCGCGAGTGAGGCCGCGGCTGCTGCTGCTGTTGCTGCTGCTGGAACGGATGCGCATCCACGGTAGGCGATCGTATCCGTTTTTTCCAGGCCCGCCAGAGCCGGCCCAGAGTCCGATCGAGCGCGACGCGCTCCATGTCGAGCTCCTCGACGACTACCCTGTCGGAGGCGGCGGTCGGGCTCCGCGCGCCCTCCTTCCGCTCTTTCTCATACTTGACGCGCATGCGGTGGAAGGCGGCCTGGCCGGCCACGACGAGGGCCTGCTCGCCCATGAACTCCAGGATGGAAGTTAAAAAGATGGCCACAGCAGGAGACACCGTCTCGCCGAGGCGCTCCTCTACGCCATCGAGGTGCTCCAATTCCATGTAGTAATCCTCGTCTTCCTCCTCCATATCTCCCAAGGAGGAGTACACCATGCATCGCAGCCGCGTGCGCTTCCAGACCAGTTCGAGATCCCAGTCCTTAGGGGAGTCGGAACGCGGCGACTGCAGCAGTTCTTCGTCGTCGCCGCCGCCCAGGTATTCCCTCAACTCCTCGTCGGCCTGGTTGATGACATCCTTGGCGAGCTTCGGCTTTAAGACCTCGGACACGGCGGGTCGGAGGGCCGTCAGCGTCGTGGATCGCGAGACGGACAGAAAGTTGAACAAGAGCTGGTCGAGGAAATTGTTGACGAGCTGGAGGGCGGCATTGGACACCAAGGCGGTCTCGCCCGAGGGCTCGACGCCGTGCTGGTCGTACCACGCGTCGGCATGGCTGTCGTGGTCGTTCGTGACGATCTGGGATGCGGCGGAGGCGGCAATGAAGGCCGCCTCGGGAGACACGGACAACGGCGGCGACATTAAGTTGTGACCAATGGTCGAGGGTCTGTCACTGGATATACTCTGTGTTCGCGATCTCATCTTCTGAGGAGGAGAGGCGAAGCCGGACGATGGCCGGGAGACGCCCGACTCTATAGTACCCGAGGAGAACGCCATTGTTGCGCAAGATGTACCCTGCGGCGGTCGGCCGTGCGGGCCCGTTCTCGGGTTCTCTCGTAAGACGACAGGGTAGGACAGGCGCTGCAAGCCTCGTTCGGTGCCCGGTAGAGTCGGCCTGCGGCTCGGGGGTGGTTTGGGTCGGACGATAGGAATAGGTAAGGTAGGTCGGTGGGATGCGCAGCAGGAGTAGGTACAGGTCGTGGTATGAGCAGACCGGCGGCGGCGGACAGCCGTAAAAGGACGAGGCGCAATGCTCCCAAAGACAATAAGACGGACAACACGACACAGCTGGACGGCAGCCTGCTTTTCGATTAGTGGGAATTTATTGAGGGGAGCTGCGAGGGCTGAAACGGAAACGGCCAGGGGAAGTAGGTATGGCAAAATCCGTCCTGTGTATGATCCACCGCAGAAGGGCACGATTATGCGACGCGCGCTCGGCGGCAGAGAGCGACGCCCGCGGCCAGAGCAGTAGTAGACCTTTGTTGGTGTGCCACCCCGGGATACATAAAGATAGGCCGGCTGGCCACAGACATGACACGGGGCGACGGTACGGTCAATGCGAGAAGGGTAATTCGCAGGCAGAGGGAGAAGAGAGGGAGGAAACGGTGGTGGTGATGCAGTCACGGTTGCTGCTCTGCTGCTCGCTCCCGTCTTTGCTACCGGTCACGACGACACGGCGACGGGTAGGGCCTTGTTTGTGCTGCTCCAGCATGTGCCCGAGAGACGCCACACACCACCTTGGCCTTTTTTTTTTCTCTACCCTCCAACTCTCATTCAATAGAGGGTGATATTTTGGGGCAAGGGAGCACAGCAGCCGTAAGACGGGAAAAGGGCAAACCAGCCAGCCAGGGAGAGACGGGAAGGCGCAAGGCGGAAGGCGGATGGAGGCAGGGGCCAGGATTGGGGACGGAATTGGGGGCATTGGGGGGGGGGGGGGGGGATGGGGGAACGGGGTTGGTTTATAACACAAAAGAAAGGAATTTAGACGAACCGCGGGCCCGCTTGCCGAGCAAACCACCAAGATAATAGGGACCGGCGTTACGGTTGTACGCTGCCCACA
>JAKLNC010000111.1:45069-78609 GCA_022813145.1 Barbatosphaeria neglecta | reverse complement strand
CCCCCCCCCCCCCCCCCCCCCCCCCCCCCCCCCCCCCCCCCCCCCCCCCCCCCCCGGGGGATCGGGCTTGGGTTCTAAGACAAAAGGATCTCATTTAGACGTACCGCGGGTCCAGAGTCCGAGCCAAGCAGCCAGCTACTAGGGAGCTGCCTGTACGTAGTAAGCTGCCGACTACCACGTCGTACCTACCAGGTACGAAGGTACGTCAGGCAAGGAGACGCAATAACGGCCCTGGAGTTGCTCCCTCTAGGAGTGTAGTGGTGGTGGGTACGTGAAGATGGAGGTGAGCAGTGGTGATGTCGCGCTCTCGCGAACACGCGCGAAGGAGCAGAAGGAAGGGAAGAGGACGGGGAAAAGGAAGGGGGGGAGGGGCAGTTAAATGCCGAGATGCCTGCTCGTGCCTCCTCGTGCTCGTTCTTGTGCACGAAAGGAAGTGAAGGAGGGGAGGCCGCGGTGGCCGGGTCGGTGGTCGTGAAAAGAAGGTGAGAAGAGAACGAATGAAGTAGAGAACGGCCAGCCACCCCAGGGCCCAAGATGCCGCACGTCCAGCACCCCCTTTTCAGCATCAACGGCAGCGCTCCGTACTCAGTCGTCGAGCTAGGGGTGGCACCTGGCACCTGGGACTCTAAGGCTTGGTGGGTGGTAATTGAGGCTAGCGAGGATTCAGAGGCCTGCAGGCTGCAACAGCAGGGTGGGATTTTCTCGAAGCGGTCGGCCGATCCCCTTTCTTTTCTTCTCTCAGGGAGGAGACCGCAAGGGATTCGCAGGGGACGTCGCGCAGGATCTGATTGATCAATTGAGTGCTCCGCTCGCCAATCGAACGAGAAGAGTCTAGCGGAGGGGGTTGGAGAGCCAGCGTTCTTGACTCCTTCAGGGAAAGGCGCTGCTGGGTTGCTTGGGGTCCCGGCGTGAATCTTCAAGTGCTGTGGGGGGGGGTCCCCGCTAGAAAGCGGGCTTAATGGGCAGGCACACAGGCGAGTGTGAGTGTCCAGTGCCTTCCCCTCCCCTGGGAGATAGCGTTAGCGCACGGAGGCGAGGTGTGGCAGTTGGCCCGTGCACAACGAGAGAGCAGAGAGTGGCCGGCGATGGGCGGACGAAAGCCGAAGGAAGGGCACTAAAGAGCTAGCGTACCACGGACTTACCGAGTGCCTACTGGTACAAACAGACGGCTTACTTGACGCCGAGGCCATGGCGAAAAGCCTCGAGTGCTCATGTGCCTGGCCCGGTCTGATCTGGGCTGCCGTGCCGCGCGTCGAGAAACTCCAAGCTTTCTGCGACGACGCCGGGGCCACCAGCATTTCAGGCGAGAGAGAGTCCTGAATCAAGAATGTTTCTGGCAAACGGCGGGTGGAGGGGATCCCTGTCAGAAAACCCCCGAACGAAACCCACATCGCAGCGACCTCTGGCCTGGGCCTCGGGGCCGGTGGCCCTGCAACCTCCAACCTGCAGGGGTTGCCGGCGCAGGGCCGGTTGGTGTGCGGACGGCATCGCTTGGCCAGCAGCAGTCGCTCGTCCTCTGCCCTCCTCACGCTGTGCCCCATACACTGCAGTCTGACTGCACCCAGCCAGGCAATGCCACAAGCTTGCCCAAACCGGCACTGCTCCCTGGGCGACACAGCGTGATGGCTAACTGCTGCTGCACATCCAAGCCTCTCTACTCCTTACACCATCCAGCTCTCACCATTCCAACCTCATCTGTGCCCTTCGTACACGGGGCGTCCCACGGCAGTCGCAGAGAGCTTGCTCCTCCACCCCCCTGGCCAATGGCGAGCTGATTCTCGCGGACTGACTCCCTGCAGCGAGTAGCAGCAGCAGCAGCAAGCATGCGGTGTCGCTGACATGATGCGGCGGCGGCCGGCTAGGGGGCCCAGGTGGCTCGCTCAACTGCATCCGGGCATCTCCCCTCCTGCCCTTCCCAGCATCCCCACCCCTGCGCTTTTCTGCAAGGCACCGGCGGTGGGCGGAGGCGGCAGGACTGTTGGCTACCCGTTGGCTGCGAGTTAGCAAGCAAGGCACGCATAGCAAGGCACGCAAGTAAGGTACGCAGGCACGCAAAACCGGCAGGCCTATCGAGCTTATTGTTGTTCGCCTCCAATGAATGGGCGGTTCTGCACCTCGCCTGGTCCTTTTATTGCCCTCCCTGCTCCGCGGGCGGCAGCCAGCCTCCCTTTTTCACGGGTGCCCGAGCCCGAGTCCGATACCCCCATCTATCCTTTGTCGGAAGGAAGAAAGAAAAAAGACGAGGTCTGGGGGATCGCCACGGCGAACCGCGAAGCAAGTGGCCCTCTCGCACTCGCCGCGAGCCGTGAGCGGGCTCGGGGCATCTTTGCCTTCGCACAGACGTCGCTCCCCACCCTTACGAGCGGGCGCGCTGCACGAGACTCGCCCAATTCTGTGACGCCAAAGCCGCTGGGGCTCACGGAGTGGCGATCAGACTCCCCTCCATCAAGCCGGGGAGGAGGGGTCGTGAGGGCTGCCGGACGACGGTAGTTCGAGTGCAACCACGGGGCCCATCTGACCGCCTCTTTTCCTTTCTTTTCTTTTTGCTGAACTCTCCCTTCTCCGTCGTTTCGTTTCATTCGGGAGGGTGGGTAGGCGTCCGGAAGGCTCGCGGACGGGCTGCCACCTTACCTAACCCCGCTGAGGGATGAGCAACGCCCGTTTGCAGATTTACATTACACGCAGCGGCACGGAGATGACGGCGGACGAGGCTGGCTTAGTAGGGAGCACAGCGTTGCTTTTGCCGGCGCCCGAATATTGAATCTAACAGCCGTGGGAAATAAAGAAGGTAAAGAGGAAATATGTGGCCGGGTTTGCACTTGCGCACGTGCTACAGTGCCGCCCACGGCGCCGGAGTCAGCAGGCCAGGAAGAAGGCGGAGGGTGATGTATGGCAGATGCCGCCCTTTGTTAGATCGCCCCAGGCCTTCTTCTTCCCCGATGTCGATCGTATAGATTCTGGGGCGCGTATATATGCCACGATGCTATACCACGATTTCGGATAAAATGGCTATCGACGGCAACGCTTCAGGTTGACGATGGAATGGCTCTGGAGCATTTTGCCTAATGCCAGATGTACGCGCCCTGCATAGTAGGGAGTGCAAGGGAGGACCGGAGTAGGTTCCCGGGAAGGGGGTGTGGCGGCCGGCGGCGACGGTGGCGAGCTGGTGTTTGCACATCCATCCCGCCTACGAACTTCTCCGAGGAGCTGAGTCTGGATGTGCTGCTGCTGGCAGATCCCGCCCGGAACCAAAGTGTTCTTTTTCCCTTCTTCCTTTCCCTCCATCGTATCTCTTTCTACGTATGTTTCCTTCAGCAGCATATAGCCAGTTGAGTGCACGGTGTGTTTCAGGACCCGCCCGATACTGTGGCCTTTTGGCGTCCGCTCACCGAGCCTCAGCGTGCGGGCGCATAGTGTAAACCGCTCCGGATGATGCTCCGGTTGATGCTCCGAATGACGAGCCGGCTACAGTCAAAGTCTAACGAGGCCGGCATGCGTGTTCATGACGACCAGTAAGCCATGCCTCTTCTAATTACCCCGTATTATCATTTGGCTCGTCAGTGGCGCCCGCCAAGCCAAGCCACCTTCCTGCCGGAGCTGAAGGCCTCTTAGGGGGGGGTGAGTGAGTGAGCAGTTTAATATTCCGCGAGTCAAAGACGTAGCCACGCGCCACCGCCGACGACCATATGATGCCGCCACGCCTTGGCCGTGCAACTCCGTATCCTGGCTCCGGCTCCCGTCTATAGGCGATCCTTATCGTCCGTGCCAGATTCTATCCACTTTTGGCGTCTCATTTCGGGCCTTCTACCTCTTCCTTCTAGGATCTCTCCTTCTCCTGGCTGTCGATTTTCTATTTTGATGAGGTTTGCGGAGTTCTGACATGGTCTGTATCCGCCGCACACGGAATACACACCACCCATTCCCGATCGACACGTACCTGTCGTGAGCACAAATGCCATCTCCCCTTCTTTTCGTCGTTTCCAGCCGGAGATCAGGGACCTAGGAAGCGGAGACAGCCGGGTTTCTGCGACGCAACACGGTGGGGTAAGGCCGTCCCACTCCACAGGGACTCTCAAGGCACATTCCAGGGACTTCAAGTTCTCCACGGGGGCAGTCTCCACAGCCTGTGTGCCTGCGTTGCTGCTCTTCCGTGGCTTCGTTCGTGAGCGAACAGGCCACACTCCCACAACCTTCCCACTCATATTCCCACTCCCGTTCCTACTCCCAGAGGCTCCTACAAACTCCCACGGCATGCCACGCACCCGCGCTCCTGCGGCATCCACCTTGCTGTATCCCCCTCTCCTGCACCTCATCGCCACGGAGGAATAGCGCCCAGTAGCGTTGAGTAAGCTCCTGATGATCATCCACGATCCCGGTCCACTCACATGCCGATCGAAGGAGGAAGCTTCCTCCGATGGATGGATGCTCGCTCACGCCACACACAGCCCGAACTTCCCGACTTGATTAGCTTCTTTCTTTTCCCCGACGGCGCCCAGGGACGGATCCCCGGGGTAAGCAGCAGCTGGCCCATCACGTTAGAGCTGTACGGATGCCGGCCCGAGAGGACGACCGACTACGACTGGAGCCGTGCCGAGGTATTGGACTCAGTAATAATGAATCAACACTGAATTATTGGATTTCTTCAACTCTCCTGTTTTTCGTCCGGGGGGGGGGGGGGGGGCTTGCTATCCGTTTGCGCGTTCCGCTCCGAGCGTGTCTCTCCCGGAAATTCGAGATCTGACCAGTCACTTGCACCCCCGGAATGGCTTCCCTGCAGGAATTATTACCTATCCAGCCGGTCAGCCTCTTACTCAGGAGAGGCAGTAGGCCCAAGCGTCGAGAGGTGCCCATCGGCGCTCATCATTGCCCGTTCCGACTGCTCTCATGTCTTTCTTAGGGCAGATGCGCCGAACCGTACTGCAGCAATCGTCGGGTAACAGTCCGTGGGTGTGTATGTGCGTATATGTACATACTCCGTCCATGCTCCGTACGTACCCATGTACAGCATGGAGCTATAAAATAGTGATTACACTCCCCACGCGCGCACGCACGCACGCACGCACTCTCCCCACCGCCGATGCGCCGAAGGAGGTCCCCGAGCGGAGAGGGAGAGGAGCGGAGGGATTCGGGCTCGGGCACGGGCACGGGCACGGGCACTCTTCTTGGCGGGACCTCTTGCCTTCCTCTGCAGGAATCGCAAGGGGACGAGAATAACAGTACTCGTATAAGCCATGAGGCTTCAGGAGTGAACACACGGAGAGTCTCACTGCACCGATTCTTTCTGCCTGCTAGGAACGTATTTAGACTGGAGGTAGATGGCCCATCATGTGTACTGCTCTTTCTTGTTTGAAGGTTTCGTTTGTCACGTACTTGCCTACTCCTAATCAGGGAGTAAAGTACTTTCGAGAAAGAGTTGCCAGCTGATTGAAGTAACGGAGAGGAGCAACAAGTGGGGCGGTGCGGTTAACCAACCTCTAGCCTCCTTGTACGCCAAGCTGTACGCCAAGCTGTACGCCAAGCCGCAAGGCAAAGCTGGTTGAGTCTCGGACAAGTCTCTAAATCAGGCTGTACAACTTGTCGTGGTCGGTGCCAAGTCCAAGAGCCGCGTTGCGGGACACCTACCCGGGAAGCCCTGTCCCTAACTCGTCTGTCTTGGTGGAACTGCTTAGCCTACCCACTACGCAACGAACTTGTGCTTGCCGAGTTGCCGCGTGCATTAGATAATGCTTGCTCTATCTACCTACGTGCTAAAAGTTATCCGAGCGATCCGGGGAGAACCGAAATTCCTGAAGGGCCGCCTTCAGTTGTTGCTTGGGCCAAACCGTTCACGAGACCCCATAAGTAGCTGTCTTACCTAACCCGACCTGGCAAGCAGGCGGCGGATGCATGGAGCCGTGAGACCGAGGCGTGGTCCTTTCGCGGGGAGAGAGGGGGGGCTGGGGTCGCCGGGGCATACGGGGGCCGCTTCTCGGCGCGCCTTGTAGAAGAGGTTGTGCCGGCAATAAGAATCCAAGCTGCCCCCCTCTCCCCATGGGGGAAAAAGAATAGATCCTTCGCCGAGGGGCCATGGGATATGTGGAGGGGTATGACGGGGAGTTTGCTAGAATATTCGCTAGATGGAGATGCCTACCTAGTAATAAGGGAGAAAGAAACGGGGATTTACGAAACGTAACGTAGGTTAGTTGGTAGGGGGAAGTACTGCCATTGCCTTGCTTTTTGATGACCCAAGCCTCGCAGCATCCCCGCACCCCGCCGCGATGGAGACATCGGCACTTACATACACGCGTCGGTATAGGTCGTACTACGCCTCACTAACACGTATCCTGCCTACTAGGACGACAAGACATACCGGGGTACAGTCGTCCTGGGAGGGCTCGGTAAGGTCGTATTGGAAGTAGTTCCGGGGAAAAGTATAAGAGGGTGATGATGCCGGTCTCTATATCAGAGGCTCCGCCCCGGCCAGCGTCTTGCTTCCCGAGTCCTTCAAAACGAAGTATCCGTCTGCTCTGGCCTGACTTGGTTACTACTTTCTGCAATTATACAACGTATCCCACAGCAGCCAGCATGCCCGGCCTCGTTCAAGAGACGCCCTTCAAGACCATCAGGGTCCGGGAGCTGCACCCCACCTTCGGGGCGGAGGTCGAGGGCGTAGATTTCGACAACGTCAGCGATGAGTGCCTGAAGGAGATCGTGGCGGCCATGGCCAAGGTAAACATCCAAATTGGACACTGATGGGGATGGGGCGTCCGGCTTACTTTTCCTGTACCAGTACGGCTTCTGCGTGTTCCGCAAGACGAACCTGACCGACGAGGCACACGTGCGCTTCTCGTACCGGCTGGGCGACCTGGACAACATCAAGCGGTTCCTGGGGCCGGGGCGGAAGCTGCGGTACGAGCACTACGAGCTGTTCGACGCGGGCAACCTGGACACGGAGAACGAGATCATCGACCCGGACTCGGCGCGGGCGCACCAGAACCGTGGCAACGGGCTCTTCCACGTGGACAGCTCATTCAACCCGCGGCGGGCCGGCTTCTCGCTGCTGCGCGCGGTGCAGATCCCACCCAAGGAGTACGGCGGTAACACCGAGTTCGCGGACTCGCGGACGGCGTGGGACACGCTGCCGGAGGACCTGAAGCAGGAGCTGCTGGAGAAGGACTACGTGGGCGCGCACAGCATGGCGCACTCGCGCAAGCTGGGCAGCCCCGAGTACTTCCGCGATCTGGACCCGACGCAGGGCCCGATGATGCTGCACCGCATCGCGCAGCGGCACGAGCCGAGCGGGCGCATGAACCTCTACGTGGGCGCGCACCTTCACCACATCGAGGGCCTGGACCCAGCGAAGAGCGCGGCGCTGATCGCCCGGCTCAACGCACACGTCACCCAGCCTAAGAACGTGGTCAGCGTGTCCTGGGACGATCCGGGCGACATGGTCATCTGGGACAACCGCGCCACCCTGCACCGCGCCGCCGGCGGTTCGTTCGAGGGCCGCTTCAAGCGCGACCTGCGCCGGACCACCGTGCACGACGACGGGCCCGAGGCCTGGGGTCGCAACCCCGTCGGCACCCCCATGGCCGGCTACTCCGCCGGCAACGGCAACGGCGGCTTCATCAACAACAAGGAGGCCGTCGCTGCCGCCCAGGCCGCCCCGGCTGTGGCTGCTGTCTAGTTGGGTGGGGGACCGTGGCCGGGGAGATGTGATATCCATTGCGGGCGTCTATGAGGGACAGGGAGCATTGTACATACCTAAATGCCATCAGTCAGCCAGTCAATTTGTATAAAGCAGTGAGTATAAAGCAGCGAGCACGTAGCGGAATGCGCCCAAGAGTGAGGTGCAACAGGCACGTGCCGTATCCGGAGGGACCGTCTCGAGCCGATCCAGTGGGCAAGGCGGAAAGACAGCCTATGCCGATGAGAGGTGACCCAACTTGACCCAACGCTTCCATAGTTCTATAGCGTATGTTCCTGTCCAGCTGAGTGCTAGTATTACAAGATAAGGACCTGTATCCCAGCCTTCCTCGGCGTCTGTTGGAGTCTGTCGGCTCCCTCTCGGGTTCGAACGCTTAGAGCGACCAACCACAGCGCTTGAGCTACCCATTTGTCAATCAGGGAAAACCTGCCATAATGCGAGACGTGGGAAAACAACGTACTTACGATCGACTTAGACGCTTCTAGTATCGGGGTAGATACAGCGCCGGCTCTTCTCATGAGGGACCGACTAATTGATGAGTACGTGCGTGTCTATGACACCCTTGGGGGCCGGCCTGGCGTGGCAAGGCCAAGGGGTAAGCATCTCCGGCTTGTTCTGCTCCTTCGCATGCTTTGGGGAGGGGGCAGTTCCCTCATTTGTCGAGCGACCGGGCCTTGATAAAGCGGTTGACTTGGTCGCGCGTTTGCTTCTCGCTGTACTGCTCCTGGCATTCGTAGAACAAGATGAGCTCCTGCGTGCAGTCGATCATGGCCTCGGCGTCGATGTCGCTTTCCGACAGCCACATGGCAAACCGCTGCAGTTTGGTCCGATTGGGCTCTCTGCCGGCCTGAGCCGCATCGCCTCCGCCTTGGGATTGCGACGACCCCGCCGACGCCTGTCCGGCCGACGCCTGTCCGGCCGATCCTCCGGGCGTGGACATGCCGGAGCTGCCTCCGCCACCGCCGCCACCACCACCACCAACACCACCGCCCGGGGGCAACAGGGCGGCTCGGGCCTGGACTTGCGCCAGCGCAGCCGTCGCCGCGGCCATGGCGCTGCCGGCACTGGAAGAGCTCGCACCCACCTGACCACTGCCGCCGCCGCCACCACCGCTACCGCTGGCGCTGGCGCTACCGTTACCGCCGCCACCACTTCCGTTGCCGTTCCCGCCTCCGACACCGCCGGTCGAGGGGCGCAGCACCAGCGTCATCAGGATGGAGGTGACGGCGATAACGTGCGGCGGATAGAGCAGGGGCGCGTCGGTCATGTACGAATCGTTGATCATGGTGGAAGCGTGGGTGAGCTCCTCGGCGGTGAGGGCGAATTCGGCCTGCAGGGCGTCGAGGGTGCGGTAGGGAGCGTGGATGATCATGTGCGAGTTGAGCTCGGAGATGAGGAAGAACTCGTACTCGCCCAGGCGCGCCACCTCGATGCAGGGGTAGTCGGGCCACAGCGACTTGGCCTCCTGCACGATCAGGCGGATGTGCTGGGGACACTCTTCCATCTTGCACGCCAGGTACAGCGCCGTGGCCATGAGCAGGTACGGATTCGTGCGCCGCACGTCCACCTTGCAGTAGAAGCGCTTCATGTACACCTGCGCCGTGGCGACGGGCTGCTGCCGCAGGCTGAGGCGCTTGGCCAGGCGGATGAGCTCTGCGGAAGGACGGAATTAATCAGCATTTCCGCCGCTGCGAGGCCTCTCTTCTGCCCCTCTTCTGCTCCTCTCCCCCTTCCTCCGGGCAACATATACGCACGCTGGTTGAAGTAGATGTTGAGATGCCGCAGCTGCGGTAGCGGATAGATGGCGACCAGGGTGTACTCGTCCTCCTCCAGACGCTGGCGCATGGCCGCCAGCTCTTCCTTAGTGAACTGCCAGAAGCGGTACTGGGTCGACGCCCAGTAATTGGCCGCCATCTCGTCTTCTCTCCGCCCCTCGCGCCCGCGGCTCGTCGCAGAGTCCCGGAAAAAGAAGTTGCGGTATCTGCTGCGAAGCCAGAGCGTAAACGCAAGAAGTCTGCGGAGGGGAGAGGCCCCCGCAGCCGGAAATCTACAGAAATATGGAACGAGTCAAGCTGTCAAGTCAAGCCGTCGCGTCGCGATGTTGTAGCCTTGCCTGGCACCCCGCACCCCTGCCCTGTGGCTGCCCTGTGGCTGCCCTGGAGCTTTCCAGCGGCCTCAGTGGGGTTTTTGTGGCTGAAGCTTGCTGTACGGAGCACTGAGGCTGGTCGGTGACGGCACTGGCGGCGGCATCCCAGTTTCTGCCCATTCCAAGCTTTTTCGCGACAACCAAGGTCGGTTCGGACTGGAAGCTCGACCGCAGGCAAGGCATCGCACATGAACCTACTCAAATACTGCGCCCGCCAACGATAAGGTGCTACGTTGGCAGAGTAACCGCTTTGCGTCTGCGTTCACAAGCAGAACCTCAATTGGGAGCACCATTCTCGGTCTCCGCCTCTTCTCTTTCCCCGCTCTCCATCCTCGTCTCTCTCAGCGATGCCTTCTCCCTGACCTCAGCTTGCGAAGCTGCCGACGAGTTCGCGACTGGCTGAACGGGACACTCCCCACGCAGTTCCCACGCAGGTGGCGCTGCTGAGCTGTCTGCCCCATGCCATGTGTGAGCGGCCGCCATGAAAGTCTCGGACGTGGTTTCGCGCATCGAAGCGGAAATGGAGGAAACACAGAATGCGCGGGACAAGCGCGTGGAAGAGCTCTGGAGGAAGCTGGACACGCAGGGGACCGGCGAGCTGGACCTGAAGGGGCTCCAGAAGGGGCTGAAGAGAATTGACCATCGTTAGCTTGCGCCTACCTCCTGACCCCCCTTTCGTCCCTCCCCTTCTCATCCGTACCTTGCGGCAATTTTCAGCCACTAACGTGCAGGGTGCGACCCGCGCGCCGTTTCAGCCATGAAGAATGCAGACCAGATGCTCAAGGATATCATCAAGGTCGTCGATACTAGCGGAGACGGCAAGATTCAGTACGAAGGTGCGCGCATATGACACGGAGAGGCTTGTATGCTTGCTCCGGCGAGGAGAGGGAGGAGAGGGTGACGGTCCAGAAGTGGATAGGGGCATTGATGATGGCGCGAGACCGAGGGGGAGACTACGAAGCTAATGTCATTGGGCGCTATCCAGAGTTTAGGGTCTTCGTCGAGGCGGCGGAACGACAGCTCCTCATACTGTTCCGGTCTATGGATAAGGACCAAGACGGCAAGCTCAACCGGGAGGAGCTCTCCGCGGCCTTCCAGGGGGCCGGGCTTGCGGTGCCCAGCCGACGGCTGGCCGGCTTCTTCGACGAGATCGATATGAACCGCGACGGCTTCATTAGTTTTGATGAGTGGCGGTAAAGCCGGCTCCTATCCCCAGTCTCGTTCTGAGGGGACGCTGAGGCGGTACGCATACTGACTGGATGCCAATGGCAACAAAAACTGTAGGGACTTCCTTCTCTTTATGCCGCCCAACGGCGACGACTCCCCTCTCAAGGCGGCCTTTTCGTACTACTCCTCGATCGTCATTCTAAATCCCGAGGGAGATTCGTTGGTCAGTGATGAGACACTCGAAGGTCTAGGTACGACTGGCTTCCTTCTACAAGCTCTTTTCGGTTCTATTCTGAAGGTTGCACAACCTTCCCTGGGGGAGCCGTCGTCAAGCATCACGCCCGCAGCGTCCAGCCCGCCTTGGCCCGCCACGCCACCGACGTCCACATCGTCATGCGGACAAGCGCCTAGCGAAGAACGCCTTCAAGAGCAAGCGCTGCAGAGGCGCCACACAGGGTCTCCCGGCGCAGGGGAGGCAACGACGGCGGCCTCGTCGGAACCATCAGCAGCAACCGCGACTTCATCCCTACCTATAGCCTTGCCATCTCCGCCGTCGTCATCGCCGTCGACAACAGCAACAGTGGCAGCGTCGCTAGCGGGAGCCAGTGGTCCGGCTGTCCAGGTCGCGACGGAGGCAGCAGTGCGAGCGCCCCTAGTCGGCTCTAGCGGCCGTGGCAATGAGGAGCCTCCCGGAGACGGAGATCTCCGCCCGCACCGCGGCGAGGAGGAAGACGGCCTGGTAGACGAGGAGGTGATCGGGGTTACGAAGCCGAGACTGACGCGCTACCTACCCCAACCAGGTTATTTCGTCGCCGGAGCGGTGGCGGGCGGTACGTCGAGGACAGCGACGGCGCCGCTGGACCGGCTTAAGGTGTATCTGCTCGTCAACACGAGGGCCAGCACCAGCCTGGCTCTGGACGCAGCAAAACACGGCCACCCCCTAACTGGCCTCCGGAACATAGGCAGGCCCATTGTCGAAGCCGTGGCCACGCTCTACAAATCCGGGGGCGTCAAGACGTTTTTTGCTGGTACGTACTGCCCGGCATTCTCTTTATTTCGGCGTTGCTGTTAATTGTTGGGCTACCGAGGTACTCACTCGCGGATGCTTTTAGGTAACGGGCTAAACGTGGTCAAGATTATGCCGGAGACGGCGATTAAGGTACGTCCATTATCTCCCCGATGGCGCGTCTTGGAGGAGACAGGGCAGATAGGCCAATGCTGAAGCGCGGGCGCGTTACTAGTTCGGGTCGTACGAAGCGGCGAAGCGCACGCTGGCGACGTTCGAGGGCCACGGGGACCCGACGCACATCAACCCGTACTCGAAGTTCGTGGCAGGCGGCCTTGCGGGCATGATGGCCCAGTTCTGCGTGTACCCCCTGGATACGCTCAAGTTCCGGCTGCAGTGCGAGACGGTACAAGGCGGTCCGACGGGGAACGCGCTGCTGCTGCAGACGGCCCGGAGGATGTACGCGACGGGGCACTTTGCGCGCACGGCATACCGCGGCGTCACCATGGGCCTGATCGGCATGTTCCCCTACAGCGCCATCGACATGGGCATGTTCGAGCTCCTGAAGAAGACATACGTGGAATACAAGGCGCGGCGCTACGGCATCCACGAGGAGGACGCCAAGCCGGGCAACATCGCCACCGGCGTGATCGGGGCCACGTCCGGCGCGTTCGGGGCCACGGTCGTGTACCCGCTCAACGTGCTGCGTACCCGCCTCCAGACGCAGGGGACGGTGATGCATCCGCCGACCTACACGGGCATCTGGGACGTAGCGCAGACGACCTTCCGCAACGAGGGCGTCCGCGGCTTGTACAAGGGGCTCACGCCGAACCTGCTGAAGGTGGCGCCAGCGCTAAGCATCACCTGGGTCGTCTATGAGAACTCCAAGAAGCTCATGGGGCTTCCCTGAGCCAATCTCTTTTTGGCAAGGAGACGGGCGAGAAGCCGGGTGGAGGGCGTAGGAAGGCGGGTGAGCCGGACACTGCATAGACAATCGGCGTTGGGTTTTCTAGTATCCCCCATAACGGATCATATAGGGTTTTTCTTTTTTCGGTTGGAGAGGAACAATACGGGAGGACATGGCGGGCAGATTCATAAGAGCCAGGCGTTCAGGCACACCGAGGCACACCGAGGCACGTTGACTTTGGCTCGTACACCGAGTCTCATTTTACTTACCCATGATATCGAGATAGGGAGGGCGGAGAGAGAGACAGGACTGAGGTCTTTTCTCAGCACGACCTACATAGGCACCTACGTGCAGACAGCACTACGTGTAGGGCGCAGATCTATTCTGGATTTCCGCCAATGAAGGACGCAACACTGGAACCAAACTGACAGGTAGAGGCAGACCTTCCATAGGTAGCGAAGAGAGTCCCTCCCCGAACCGGACCTTCACGTCGTCATCTTCGACGGGGGAAGTGTCTGGAACGGCCTGTGCATTCGTCCGCGGATGGTAGAAGAAGTAGGAAGAAAAGTAGGAAAACTGCTGCCTATTCTTCTACATGCAGGTGAGTTATCTCCCCACGGCCTCCAAAGACCTGTCGTCGTAGAGGTATTCGCAAGTGGCCCTCCTCCCCGAGACCCCTCGAGCCAATCAGGCTCTCACCCGGGCCTTCTAGCGTCACATCGCCTGTTCCCTCGGTTGCGGGGTAAGATGGCTCCAAGTTTGCAGGTACCAACTAATAAGGTACTCGGAGGCCTCGAAAAGTGGTGCAAGAATCAGTGGAGGTGAGCCAACTTACTCCCACGCCTTATCCTTGGCTGCCTCGTTCCAGCTTCCCTTTCCGGCCTGGCGGCGATGTTACCGCAAGGGCCTTTTTCACTTCAGCAGCCCGTTTGATACTGATGCCCTGCTGCCCCCTCCCCTCCTTGGTTACGCTATCAACTACGCATTTTGCGCGGGGCACGTAGGTACGTACGTACCTGCAGTAGGATAGGATAGGATCGTCTTCCGATTACGCAGCCCCCAAAGGTGTTTAGTAGGATGCCTAGGTGGGCGGCAGACCTGAAGTTCGGTCCTCCCGAGCTAGCCTTGCGAGGTTGTTGCGGCCCCGAGGAGCCGCTTTTTCTCTTTGTGCTCTTTATGTTTCCCACCAAGTCTTCCCGTACTTACTTAGACGGATGCCAATGCTCTCCCCCTGTGTCTCGTAGCTTCATTCTCATCGCCTCCTGATTCCTTCCCTAGCAATTGGTGAATATTCTTTTCGTGGGGGGGTTCTGAAAAGCTGAACTGGAATTATTACCCTTTCCCTTGCACTCGGACTCGGACTTGGCCGTTTCAGTACCGCCCCGCCAAGGCGTCTCGTCTCGAACATGCCGCCCGGGCCGTACGCGGACGACATGTACTCCATCGACGACGCTTCGTCCGACGTCGATGGGGCTGAGGGCGTGGGATCCTTTGGCTATTCTTACCATACCTACCAGCACCAGCAGGAGGAGGCCAGGCAGCAGCCGCAACAGCAACAAGGGATGGTCCCTGATGATGACGACGACGAGCTGGCCCAGCTGCTCTCCCCCACCGATGGATACTTCCACGCGTCGTCGTCGTCGTCGCCCTCCTCCCCCTCGCCGGTCTGGCTGCCCCCTCCCGTAGACGGCAACAACTTCACCAGCGGCTCCGCCGATGAGCTGCGGGGGCCCTCCTCCTCGTCTGGCTCGCCGCATGTCGTGCCACGCGTCCCCGACGTCTGGGTCGAGGACCCGTCCCTCCCGCGCGACAGCACCGCGGAGAGCAAGGCACAGGAGGCGGATCGCGAGAGGAGGGACCTCCTACTGCTAACAGCTGCGGAGCCTGGCAGGGCGGCGGCGCATGATCGAGGCGGATCCCCCTCCCCGTCTTCGTCCGCCGCCGCTGCGACGGAGTATTACTACCCGGGGGTTACGCACGGCCACAACCCGCACGCAGCTACAGCAACAGCGGCGTACGCTTCTTCGCTGTCTCGAACCTACAGCGAAAACAACCACATCCAGTACCAGTACCAGCACCAGCACCAGCACCGCCGCAGCAACATTACCCCGGGCTTGCTGTACTCGGAACGCTCACCCCTCATCCCCTCCGAGGCACCCCCGGCTTATACGCCTAGTCTTACTACCACTACCACTACCGCTACTGCTACCACCTCGCCTTCTCATTCTTCCCCTTCTTCTGCTTCTCCTCCTGACGTCGGAGGACAAACGACGTCATCGGGGACCAATTACAGCACGTTCGCCCGTCGATACGCCATGGGCCGCCCGGAGGAGGGGGACGAGGAGGCGCTGGGGCTGCTGGCCAGTGGCCGGCGGGACCCCGAGAGCATGGTTGGTGGTGACGGAAATGGAGATGACGACCTCGTTGGCGCGTCGCCTGCGTGGCGGGACCGCGTACGACGGCGGTGGGTGATGCACGGGCGGGCCTGTCGAATGCTGGCGCTGCTGCTGGTCCTGGCGCTCGTCGGCGTCGGGTTCGTCGTCAGCTCGGTCCAGGGCTTTCGTCACGAGGTACGTACTTTCTGGCTATCGTCGACGCGACGTTCCCCTCTTCTTTTTCTCTTGTTGCGTTGGCTGTCTGGCTGCCTGACCGCCTGGCTGCCTGGATGGTTGTCCTGGCACCTCAGTCATCCAACTGCATATATCTTCTCTTCCCCCATGCCGTGAGACTTGTGGCATCGCACCGCATCACACTTACCTGTCCTCCTTGCTCACCACCAATCGCAGCGAGAGGGCGCGCCCAACGACCGCGTATCAAGGCCCGTCGATCCCGCTCAGCCTACCGAGCCAACAGACCCATCCAAGCCAGCGCCAATGGACCCCCCTCCCGCGCACGACTATCCCTATCCCGCCTTTGACGGCGCGGACCTCTCCCTCCCCGCCCACCAGTGCCAGGGCGACAGCCGTGCGTACCCGCGCCAGGAATTCCCCCTCGACTTCGCCTCCTCCTCGGGCCGCGGCCTCACGTTCCGGCAGACGATGGATGACAGCCGCCGCGAGGGCCGGGGGCACCGGCACGTGCACGTCAGCGGGGACGTCATCTTCCGCCGCGGCGCCCACGTCGGCTCTTCGTCGTATTCGTCCGTGCTCACGCTAGACATGGTGTCCAACTTCCACGACGACAGCGACGACGGCCAGGGCTCGGCGTCGGCGTTTACGACGGTCGAGTTCGACAGCGAGGCGCAGTCGCTCGTGGTGACCACGCCGCGCAGTATCTTCTGGAGCGGCGGCGGCTCGCCCTGCCTGGTCATCCGCGCCACCGTGTGGGTGCCGGAGGAAGGGCAGCTCGAGACGCTGGAGGTGGAGACGGTGCACCTCGCCATCCAGCTGCTGGACAACCTGTCCGTGCGCGTGGCGCAGTTCGCGCGGCTGGCCTCGGCGGTGGGCGAGGTGGTCGGCGCCGCGACGGGCGAGGAGGAGGGCGGACGCGACCACGGCGACGACAATGCTGACGAGGAGGGAGACGGCGACGACCTGTTCGCCCCACTGCCGGACCGAGGCGCGGGCTACGTATTCGACGCGCGGTCCGTCGAGGTGTACACCACGTCGGCGGCCATCCACGGCCTCTGGCCGTTGTACGACCTGCTCCGCCTGGAGTCCCTGTCCGGCAATATCCGGGCCGGCATCGAGCCCAAGCCCGTGCTGGCCAGCGAGCCCAAGCCGGCTGCGCTGGTGGTCAAGACCACATCCGGCACTATCACGCTGTGGGAGCCCGTCGACAAGGCGACCGGGGCGACTGCCGGGGCCGCGGCGAAGGCGCTCTTCCCGCCGCGGGACTACCAGGTCGACGTGCGCACGACCTCGGGCACCGTCCGCGCCGCGCTGGCCTTCACCTACCACGCGCTCTTCAGCGCCACGTCCAGCACCGTCCGCCTGGACCTCCTGCCGGCGCTCCCGGCCAGTCTCGCCTCGGGCTCGGCCGTGGAGACGGCCAGCAACCTCGAGACGACGACCATCAGCGGCACCACCCGCGTGCGCCTGTTCGATCCGCTGTGGCTGGACGGGCTTCCGCAGGTCGGCGGCAGTGGAAACAGCGGTAGCGGCAGCGGTGGCTTCACCCCGGTCGGTAGCAATGACCCGTACGACCTTATCACGGGGCCTGGCGCGGCCGCTGCTCCCGCTTCCGCTCCGGCTCTGGCTCCCGCTTCTTCCCCCTCTCTCCTGCGCGTGCTTCGCTCGCGCCACACCACGACCTCGGCGGAGATCGAGCTCGCGTACCCGGCGTCGTGGGCCGGCGACATCCAATTGCAGAGCATGTCCGGCAGCCTCTCCGTCGCCGGCGAGGGCGTGCGCGTGATCCGCCAGGGCCGCGAGTGGCCGGGCGTCACGAACCGGCTCGTCGCGCTGAAGGGCAGTCCCGGCGACGAGGGCAACGCGTCGAGCATCGCGGCGCAGACCACGAGCGGCCGCATTCGCCTGGTCTTTCCTGGTTGACGCGAGGAAGGGGGAGGAGCGGGAGCAGATGGGGACGAGAGGGGTGTAGAGCTAATGCGCTTTCCAGGCTGGTGGCTGGTGCCCGAGCTGGCTGCGCCCCTGAGTAGGGGAGGGAGTAGGGGGATCAGTGGTTCTTGACAAAAGAAATTATCAGCTTCACATGATATTGTGGACAGATCTGGATTGGTACTGGGAATAAGGTATCTATATTTGGCTAGGAGATGGAAGGGATGGACTTACGAAACGTAATGGCAGCGACGAAATTAGCGAGCCATGCTAATGAATATGAGCACGATCACGATTTTCCGGCTCGGCGGAGGGCGATTCAGCAGTTGTTTAGATGACAGTTGTCTAGATGACAGTTGTCTAGATGACAGTTGTCTAGATGACAATTGTCTAGAAGACAGTTGTCTAGATGATAGAAACTATCTGATCCGGTCTGTGGCAAACTTGATCTGGTCAGTCCATCACCGACACTTGCCGATGATATCTCTACACTAACCGGTACGTAGTGTGCTCAGGAGCCATCCATACTTACCACCCCGATGAAGAGGGACGCCAACCTGGAAGGTAGCAGCGGTGCAGCACCGCCTCCCTACCCGTACTTACCTGTATCTGCCTGTACCACCTGGACCTGCCTGTACCACATGGGCCTACGCACGCCGTCCATCCTTGCAGCTGAAAACGATCACGCGGCAGAGGACGGTCCGGACGTATTCGTTGACGCAGCCGCAGAGCAGCTCTCGGCCGGGCCTGAGCTCCGGCGCCAGCGGCGGGCGCACCGTCGCTCGCTGCGTGGCCCGGGGCGCCGGCGCGCGCGGCCGTGTCCTGCCACACCTGGACGCGGCAGCGCGCGCAGAGGAAGAAAAACTTCGCCGCACATCGTGGTCGACTTGCCCCGGTGTCGCTGCTGCTGTTGGTCGGGAGTGGGCGGTCTGGCGGGGGACAGTCACGGGGACATTTTGCGTATTCGAAGTGAGCACCTAGGTCGGTGAGAGAGGGGGGAAGGAAAGCAGCGTCTGTGTGTGCTGGAGAAAAGAGGATGCTGCGGGTTTCGCGGATACATATACGAGATCTGGGACAACCTCGAACAGGTGGGAATAGATGCTGTTCTGACCCAATGCTGACAATGACATTTGTTAGGGGGCATTTTTTGTCCCCCTCGGTTTCTTTGTTCCTGCTTCGTGTTCGGTAGCCAACCGGAGGCTTTGAACAAGATCAACGAATCCTTTGTGGGATGGAATCATCGGAGTTGTCCCACTGTCTTGGGAGCTTTCCCTCTTTGCCCCGACAGTTGAGCTTGTTCTGGTCCAGCTGAAAATGGACAGCGCGGGAGGGCGAGAGGAGCAAAGTCCGTAGGCCTGCATAAAAGAGAAAATAAAAGAGAAAAGAATGATGAAAAACAAAGCATGCCTCTTCTATGGTGTGTGTGTGTGTGTGTCGTAGTTGCGTCCTATAAACGGTGCAGGTTTAAAAGAGAAGCTTCGAACAGTTCCAGCTATTATTTGCTGCTTCCCCTCTCGGGTTAGTGCCATAAAGAGGGGTCCACAGGGGTTGGAGCGGGGAAACGATGCCACTCCCTGTTGCCCCAACGCTAGATCCGTCTGCATCGACCTAATCTAATCCCCTTGCAGCTACCAACGGCGAGGGGGAGGTTCGGGATCCAGCAGCGGCCGCAAGGCACCAGATCGCACCTGGAGTACATAGAGAGGTACCCTCTAGCTCCAAGATGGATGATGGATCCATTGATCCTTCGCGCTGAGTGTTGAGATGTTTACAGCGCTGCGCAATCGGAAATATTAAGTACATCCTCGTCTGCATGCCCGGATAGTATTGATTTCTGCTCTCTGCTCTGCTCTCTGCTCTGCTCTCTGCTCTGCTCTCTGCTCTCTGCTCTGCTCTCTGCTCTCGGCTCTCGGCTCTTCTCTCTGCTCTCTGCTCTCTACTCTTCTCTCTGCTCTCTGCTCTCTGCTCTCTGCTCTCTGCTCTCTGCTCTCTGCTCTCCTCTCTGCTCTCTGCTCTCGGCTCTCTACTCTCTGTTCCTCTTCTACTTATTGCGAAAACAACTGCTCTTCTTCCGAAGCTTCAGCCTTGTCCTCCCGCAGCCGTCCAGCTGGCTATATTATTAGTTGTTTGGCCGCTATAGTAATAGGGCGATAGGGCGCTTCTCTCAATTCGGCGCCCGTTTGCGCAGACGGGCGGCCGGTCGGCAACCCCCAGCCGCATATTTCCCCGACCACCCACCACTTCCTGTCTCAGGAGATCGCCAGATCGACCGGATTCCCCAGGCTATTCCTCAGGCTGCGCATGACCGACGACGGTCCCAGGTCCAGCCGCCCGACATGGCCAAAAAGGCCCGTCAAAGAATAAGCTACGGTTCGTGGACAGACATTCTTGGTGGAAGGTCCCAGAACCCCGCCATACCGCTGGAACGGTGACCACCGCCGCTGCAACATTCCACGAGACCACCTCCGCTTCGGGAATATGAGACAGACCTGCTTGCTAATGCTGCGCTGCGCGTCGCTGCAGTCCTCGAGCTTGCCGGCTCCCAGTCCGGCGGCCACCGACTCGGCGTCAATGGCCTCGCCGTCGACCGCGACAATGCCATTCTGTAAGCCCGTTCCTTCGTCCTTTCGTCCTTTCTCCATCTCTCCCTCTCTCTGTCTCCCTCCCCTCCTTTCTCCCTCTCCCCTTGCCTGCCTGGCTGACGGGACCGACGCTGTGCCCCTGCGCCAGTTACTCGGGCGGTCGCGACGGCGTCGTCTGCGCCTGGGACCTCAATCTCGACCTGAACGGCCGCCCCCGCCGCTCTCCGTCCGTCCTCGATCCCGTACCGGAGGGCGCGACGAAGAAGACGACCTTCCGGGCCCAGACCCAGGCGCACACGCACTGGATCAACGATATCGTCCTGGCCGAGAACAACACTGCCCTCGTGTCGGCCTCGTCCGACCTGCTGGTGAAGGTGTGGCGCCCGCACGGCGACGACACCGCGGAGCCGGCGACCATCGGCCAGCATGCCGACTATGTCAAGTGCCTGGCCACGCCGAGCCAGCAGACGGGCTGGGTGGCCTCCGGCGGGCTCGACCGTAGGATCTACCTCTGGGACCTCGACGGCAAGGGCAAGCAGTTGGAGATCGACGTCGGCGGCGAGGAGATGGTCCAGAAGGGATCCGTCTACGCCCTCAGCGTCAACCGCAGCATCCTCGCCAGCGGCGGGCCCGAGTCGACCGTGCGCCTGTGGGACCCGCTCACGGGCAAGAACATCACCAAGTTCGTCGGCCACACCGGCATGATACGCGACATCCTCATCAACGACGCCAACGACACCATCGTCACCGCCAGCTCCGACCAGACCGTCAAGGTGTGGAGCGTCACCGCCGGTCGCTGCATGCACACCCTGACCATGCACAACGACAGCGTCTGGTCGCTGTACTCGGAGAGTCCCGACCTCGGCATCTTCTACAGTAGCGACCGTTCCGGCCTGATCGTCAAGACCGACGTGCGCGGCCACATGGACGAGGTCGACAACGGCCTCTCGCTCGCCATCGCGCAGGAGCACGACGGCGTCGTCAAGCTCGTCACCGCCGGCGGCCACATCTGGTCCGCCACCTGGAGCTCCTCCATCAATCGCTGGGCCGACGTCGACACCGGCCCCGACATCCAGCTCCCCGAGGCCTTCCGGCAGCACCGCGCATCCCTCGGCGGCAGTTGTGGTGGTGGTGGTGGCGCCGCCGCCGCCGCCGCGATAACTCCGACCGCGGGCGGGGGTCAGGACGCGTCTGCGCCCTCCTCCGCCGGCCCCAGCGCGGACGGGCCCGCTGCCAAGGAGATACCCGTCAGGTCGATCCTGCGCATCTCCAACACGGCGCCGTTCCCGAGCCTGGCCGGTTCCGATGCCAACACTCTGGCCGGCGGCGGGGCTACCCTTGCCTCCGCCAGCAGGAAGGGGTCCGAGATCATCCCCGAGGCTGCCCTGCACGCCGTCGAGCCTATCCACCGACTACCCGAGGAGACCATCGAGGGCCAGTTTGGCTTGGTGAAGCACCGGCTGCTCAACGATAGGAGACGTGTGCTCACGCTGGACACGGCGGGCGATGTCCTGCTGTGGGATCTCATCAAGGTAGGCGGCCTGCTTCTCGGCTATCTTTTTTCCAAGCTGCTCTGACACTGTGAACAAGTGCCAACCCATCCGCAAATTTGGCAAGAAGCATCTGGAGGATGTCGAGCCCGAGGTCAACACGCTGGAGGCCGTGGCTCCCTGGTGCTCCATCGACACCAGCTCCGGCAACTTGACCGTCGTCCTGGAGCCCTTCAACTGCTTCGACGCCGAGATGTACGCGGACGAGCTCGTCTTGGAAGAGCCGGTCGAGTTTAAAGAAGACCAGAGAAGTAAGACCGCCTAGCCCACCTCCATGAGTATTGACTGACGCGTCTTCCGTCCAGTCAATCTTGGCAAATGGATTTTGCGATATCTGTTTGCCAACCTGATCGATGAGGAGATCAAGCGCGACGAGGCCTACCGGTCCAAGCTCAACGAGACCGTTGGCAAGAGGATAGCGGCCGTGCGTGCGAAGCCTCCGTCGTCCATCGCTATCCCCCCTCCTGGGACGGCGAACTGGGACCAGACGGAGTCTTCGACCGCCACCCCGCGAGCCAGCGGAAACTACGCGCACATGCCGACCACGCCCGGCTTAGGCATCGGCATGGCCACGCCTGCGCTGCCTCCTCCAGTTCCTCCCCTGCCCGGCTCGATTGGGGACGTAGCGACGCCGGCGAGCCCGCTCGAGACGACGAGATCGGCGCTAGCTACCCGGCAGTCGGTCGAGAGGGAAGACTATTTCTCTAACGCCATCTCATCGACCACCGACGCCGGCGCTGTCAGTCAGATCAAGCCTCCCGCGACGCCGGCCGCGGCTGCCGACACTTCGGCGCCGGGCACGGCGGCCGCAGACGCCAAGCCGTCGGGGGAGAACAGCAAGGACAAGGAGAAGGAGAAAGAGAAGGACAAGGAGAAGGAGAAGGAGAACGCGAAGTCACCGGGCACGCCGTTTGGTAAGAAGTTCCGTATGTCCTTCGGCAGCAGGAAGCTGTCGCGATCGGCATCGTCCACGGCGCCGGAAAAGCCGGCGGTGGTGGACGAGAAGGTGGAGGAGCGCTCGGAGTCGTCGTCGAACCACGAGAAGGAGGTGGACGATAGCTTCGAGGGCGTCGTCCAGAGGATCCGCAACGAGTACGAGAAGGACATGGCCGAGTCGCCCGACAAGCTCGTGGAGACGCGGGTAGTACCGAGCCTAGCCAACGACACGCCGGTGCTGAAGCTGCCGGCCGGCACCAAGGTCATCATCCAGGAGGAGACGTCGGGCGGCAGCGCCGAGCTGTACCGCGGCACCGTGGAGTCTGTGGGCCACGACGCGGACATCATCGAGAAGCGCGGACCCATGTGGCTGGGCGAGGTGCTGCTGCAGAACCGCACGCCCGCCAAGGACCCGGTCAAGGTGTCGTTTGTGCTGCACCCCTGGCGCGACTCCCTGCCGATCGTTAGTACGCCTGACGGCAACAACCGGCTGAACGCCAACCGCATGCTGCGCGTTAAGAAGATCCTCTCGTACGTGGCCGACAAGATCGACCCGTCCTACGTGTCGGATAATCCGGATCCGGACGCCCTGCGGCCTGAGGACTACCTCGAGCTGTATTGTAACGACCAGGTATGTTTTTATTTCTTTTTCTCCCTTTTGCCTTCTCGGCGAACCGCGTACTGATGCGGCATCGAACCCTGTAGTTGCTGCCCACCGCCATGAGCTTGGCTACCCTCCGCGCTCACGTATGGAAGGGCGGTAACGACGTCGTTCTGTACTACAAGGCGAATGGACGGAAGGAAATCCCGCCGATACAGCCACCGACGGCAGCGGAAGGAGAGGAGCCGGGAGAGGCGGAGGAGACGGCTGCGGCAGGTCCATCTCAGATCGCTGTGACGGCGGTGGCGGGATCGGCGCTGGCATCGGGATCGGCGCCGACCTCCGCACCGGCATCGACATCGGCTGCGCCGTGAAAAGACACCAACCAAGGTCGGGGTGCGGGGTGCATGCATCGGCGCACTGAAGCGCATTATGGGTAGTGGCTGGGCATTGTGGACTTCTCTGTATACCCTTCTTTTTATGTCTATTGCCCCTACCTATCCTTTCTGTACATATCTATAAGCGGGGTTGGGGTATATTTACTCCAGTAGCGATACCTTACCTGGGTTGATACCTGGTATAGCGGCTAGGGGGTATTCTTTCTGCTCGCCATCTGCGGATGTGTGAGTAGGTAGTAGCGTAACAATAGTACATAAGAAGGCAGGGAGGAGGGGAGTGGTCTCCGTCTCCTGAATACTACCTCCCACGAGCTTCGGCTCTGGGCATCAATACAGCGAGTTACCCGCCGCGTCGGCCAAGCTGCACGCTGGGTATTTGTGCAACTCTCTTCTCTCTTCTGTTCTCTCTCCTCGTTGATAGTAATACACACCGCTGTTAGTGGCAGCACTTTATAGGCTTTATAGATGCGGATCCTAGTCCTGGTCCTGGTGCGGGTGGTGGCCGTTGAGGGCGAGGGTGTTGACGGCCCACTGGTAGCTGCCGAGGAAGATGGCGCCGCCGACGCTGATCCAGGCGACGCGGGGGCCGATGCCGGCGAAGAAGGGCCGCAGGCCGTGCTGGCGCAGCAGGTCGCGGGCGACGGGCAGCATGCGCTGGCGCTGGGCGCTGAGCATGACGCGCGTCTTGAGCACGTCGAGCGGCGTGGTCACGGCCGCAGCCACGGCGCCGGCCGCGCTGCCGTACAGCGCACTCTCCGCCGCGCTCACGTCTTGTCCCCCCTTCGGACCCTGCCCCTGCCCCGGACCGGGACTACCTCTACTCCCTTGCCCATGCCGCCGCCTCCGCTCGCGCCCCCACGCCTTGAGCGCCTCCCACAGGGGGAACTGGATGACGGTAAAGGGCACCTCGCGCGCGATGGTGATGCCCCACCCCCGGTACAGCTCGCGCAGGACACCTAGCGCACCGACGCCGGCGACGCGGCGCTGGGCGAGGATGGCTCCCAGCGCCGCGGCGGAGGAGGGGAACTGCACGGCCTGCGCGCGCTGCTTGACCACCTCGGTGGGCACGCGCACGCAGCAGGCGGCGATCTCGCCCAGCGAGGCTGCGAGCATGTGGTGCACGGGGCTCTCCCTCTTTTTTGAAGTTGTTGCCTCCGCTGAGTGTAGGAGACCCTTGGTCGCCTCGTAGGTGCAGAAGAAGAAGGCGGCGCCGGGGGCGGAGCCGACGAGGGCGGAGCCGACGCCGCGGTAGACGCCGCGGAAGCCGCCGGAGGCCCAGAAGCCGCCGGCCGACTGGAGACGGGTCTTGAGCGTGTCGAGGGGGTAGAGGCTCAGGTCGACGGTCGTGCCGGCCAGGGCGCCGGAGAGGAGGGCGGTCGTGAAGGCGGGGGTTGTTGTTGGAGAGGAGGCCATTGCGAGGGAGGTGTGTCGGGGGACTGCGTGAGAGGCGGCCGGACGATAATTGCTATCGTAGAGAGGGCATTACGGGGTGGTAGTGCTCGAGTTTTGCTGCGTAGCTGGCTGGATATAATTCTTGAAGCTGTGATCCGTACAAACTTGAGCTCTATGTAGCTGGCTGAGTGGGGAGGTTTTTGCTCTCCATCCACCGTCTCGACTTTATAGTGGAGCCTCAGTAGTTTACGCCGAGCTCTTTCGACTGATAAGATAAGAAGACACTTACTTAAGCCCTATCCTTCCATCTACCCTGCAGAAAGTTCCCTCTCCACGCAGCACACGTCGAAAAGGCTCGACTCGCCGAGGATGGAATGCGAGCGCTACAGCACTTCCTGCACAGGAGTGCGAAGCCGATCGGCGTCCATGAATTCATGGATGCCCTGCAGGCGACGTGCCCTCCGCGCTTCCCCCATGCCCGCTCCGTCTGGCACCGGCCGGTGGGTGAGTCTCCCATTTCTGCTCCCCTCAGTCTCCCCCCAGTCTCCCTCGGTCTTAGATATCCTAACTACTTCTGTAGGCCTCGCGATCAGCGGTGGCGTCGACTCCATGGCCCTAGCCTTCCTCTGCTCGCGGTTGCGCCTCGTAGACCCCTGGTTCCGCCTCGCCGACTGCCCCATCGCCAACTTCGTCGCCGTCGTGGTCGACCACGGCCTCCGGCCCGGCAGCCGCCAGGAGGCCCTCCAGGTGCGGGGCCTCCTGTCCGGCATGGGCCACCGCCCGCAGGTGTGGTCGCTCAAGTGGGCCGAGGAGATCGGCCCGGACGTCGATCCCAACAGCCTGCCCAACCTGGAGGCCGTGGCGCGCCGCCTGCGCTACCGCTGCCTAGGGCTGCGGCTGGCCCAGCTCAACATCGTGTCGCTCCTGCTGGCGCACCACGAGGACGACCAGTACGAGACGGTGCTGCTGCGCCTGATCGCCGGCCACGGCCCGCGCGGGCTCCGGGGCATGCGCGCCGCCAACGACATCCCCGAGTGCTACGACATGCACGGCGCCTACCGGAGCGGCTTCCTGGAGGACCAGCGCTCCGCCATGCCCTACGTCACGCTGCAGCCGTCCCGGAGGGCCAGGCGGAGTGTCAAGTACCAGCTGCTGGACGAGATCGACCCGGAGATGCTCGCCGAGGAGATCGCGCAGGGCCTGCGGGGCGACATGGACCCCCTGGCCGCCGCGGACGACGTGGACGACGGCGAGCACCGCGGCGCCAAGAGGGCCTTTCGAGCCCCCGCCCTGGCGCCCGTCGACACCGAAGACCTCGGCGTCGTGGTCTACCGCCCCCTGCTGCAGTTCGGCAAGGACAGGCTGATCGCCACGTGCCTGGAGAACAAGGTGCCCTGGTTCGAGGACGCCACCAACCAGGACCCGACGCTGACGCCGCGGAACGCCCTGCGCCACCTATACCGCCACTTCGGCCTCCCGCGCGCGCTGCAGAAGCCGGCCATCCTGCGCCTCGCGGACCGCTGCAACCGCACGGCCCTCCAGCAGGAGGCCGAGGCGGAGAGGCTGGCCGGCCGCTGCCTGATGCGGCAGTTCGAGCCCAACGTCGGCACGGTGATCGTGCGCCTCCCGCCCCTGCGCGTGCGCGTGCGCCGGAGGGCGTCACTGTACGCCCCGGCATGGCGGCGGAAGCGCGCCGACCATGGCCGCACCGTCGCCGCGCTGCTCGTGCAGAAACTGCTCGCCCTCGTCACGCCGGAGACGCACGTCACGCCGATTGCGAACTTGCAGGCGGCCGTGGCCAAGCTGTTTCCCCATTTAGCAGGGGGGCGCGGCGCCTCTAGCGCCTCGAGCGCCTCGAGTGCCTCTCCTACGCCGTCGTCGTCCTCCCATCCGCCCCCGAAAGCGTACAGCATCTGCGGCGTCCATTTCATCCCCATCCGCGCGCACGCCGGCGGCCCGCTGAACTGGTACCTGACCCGCGCCCCGCACACCTCGCCCTCCCGCACGCCTCTGCCCTCCGTGCGCTTCTCGGCGCTGCCGATCAGCCACCGGTGGAACAAGGAGCCGCAGCAGTGGCACTGGCAGCCGTGGAGCGACTGGCGCCTGTACGACGGCCGCTTCTGGGTGCGCACGCGCAGCCGCCTACCCTACTTTGTGAAGGTGATGCCCTTCGACAAGGAACACGCCAAGCCGTTCCGCGAGGCCCTGCCCGACGACTGGGCCAGAGAGGAGCTGGCGGCGCTGCTCAAGGAACACGCCCCCGGCAAGGTACGGTATACCCTGCCGGCGCTGTACGTGGCGTCCAGCGACCTCCTCTGGGGACCGGGCGGCGGCGGGCGCTACTGGCCGGACCAGGCGGAGATCCAGCTGCAGCAGGCCGAAGCCCAGGAGCAGGAGGAGCAAGAGGAGGATGAAAAGAGCCCGGAAGAGGAGGAGGCACGAAGATCAGAGGGCGAGGATGGACCCGCGACCCGTACCTGGCCCGGCACATCGCATGTGCCCCCCGAGGTGCGCCGGTGGGAAAAGACAAAGCGCGAGAAGGACCGACGGGGCCGCCGGCTGGTGGCCCTGCCGACGCTGGGCGTGCAGGTGCCGGGCATCGAGCAGTGGCTGCAGTGGGAGGTGGCCTACCGCAAGGTCGACCGCGCCATGCTCGAGCGCAGCCAGATGGGCACCCACGCCGCCCACGTCGCCCACGTCCTGCAGGGACGGAGCAGTAGGCACCCTCCTCCTGCGACGACAACAACAACACGATGGGGGAGGCGGCGGCGGCGGCGCCAGCGACTCTCCGGCCCGTGGGCGAGACGGCGGAAGGCAGCGGGACTACCGAGGCCGGCCGAAGTCGCACCGGCGCCCCGGACGCCATCGTCAAGTTGAGGAAAGCTACTACTCCATAAGGCGCTTTGATTACCAGCGGTTCTATAACAGACCTGTGCGGACGGAGAACAAGACTACCTGCCGTAGATTCCTCCCGTGAGCCTAGGCCAGTCCGCCGCCAAGCTATCGTCGAACCATCGCCGGGATACTCTAGTACGCCCGCGAGAGAGAGCACGTTTTCTCTCCGCGATGCGAGAGTGGCACGAACGACTAATAATAAGCAGGCGACGACTGTCTGTGCTACCTACAGGTGCCCTTGCTTGCAATTGGCCAGTCCAATATTTTGCGGATCTTCATTTTCTCTACTATGAGTACCTAGGAATGGGCGAGTTCCTGGTTCCTGGTTCCCGGTTCCTAGTTCCTGGCCTGCCAAGATGGGGGCTGTGTGTCCCACGTTCCTCCGGATATTTCCCCCCTTTTGGTCCACCCCACCGAGCAGGCGGTCCAAGCCAGTCGGCAGCCTCGTAGCGCCACACGTGTCGGTCCATGCCGAGAGACTAAAGCGACAGACGAGGCTAAAACGCCCGTCCCCCCACCTCCATCTTTCACCTCCAGCTTTCGATCTCCACTTCGCCTACGGAGTAATACAGCTTCCAGCTTCCATTCTAGAACATGTGCTGCTGCTTCCGCGACGACTAAGGACTGACACCCAGTTCTAAGCGCCGACCGACACGTTCCCGAACCCGGTCCAACGCTATCTGTCCTGAAGCGGGCAGGGCGGCATTGCCTCGTACATTTCCTCCTCGGCGCCCGCCTGTACTCCGCGCTATAAAGGAGCATGGATGGGCCCCCTCCGAGCGGCAGCAGGTCCTGCTCCCCCATCTCCCCCCATCGCGGGATCGCCCTGGGCTGCGCGGATCGTTGTGCTTCTTAGCCTCCTCCTCGCGCTGCAGACCGCCTATCTCGCCTGGACTTCCGCCACCGTGTCCATCATGCCGTCCTCGCCGGCGCTGAAGCTGTTCGCCGGGCTCGGCTGCTCGGCGGCGGCCTTCGCCGCGGTAGCATCCGCCGCGGATGTGGACCTGAGCTGGCACGCGCCGAAGCAGACGCAGGTGAACAACCTGACGGAGGCGCTGGGCGCGACGGGCGTGTACGGCTTCATCTACAACTCGTCCGTCACGCCTGACGACGTGTACGGCACGTACAACTGGTGCAACATGCCGCATGTGCGCGCGCGCGAGTACGTCCGGCCGCCCGCCGGCTACGAGCTGGCCTACGTAGAGCTAGTCAGTTTTTTTTTTTTTTTGTTCTGTTCTCCCCCCCCCCCCTTTTCGAGACTCGTTGGCCCTCCTGACCTTGTCTCGTACGATGTGCAGATCCACCGGCACCACAAGCGCACGCCGTACGCGTCCAACTCGTTCCCCGTGGAGTCGTACCACTGGGACTGCAACGACCAGGGCCTGTACTTCTACGGGCAGCCCTTCACGGCCGGCTCGCCCCCGTCGGCATCCAGCTACTGGGCCGGGTACATCTCGCCGGCCAACCCGTTCGTGCCCTCCGGCTGGCTGGGCACGTGCCAGTTCCCGCAGATCACGGCGACGGGGCTCGACGACGCGTGGCAGCACGGCGCCGACCTGTACGCCGTGTACCACGACCTGCTCGGCTTCCTACCCGGCCGGGACGCGTCGGCGGCGGCTTGGTCGCAGCGCGTGGCCTTCCGCGTCACGCAGAACGTGATCACCAGCCAGGTGGCTGGGATGGTGATCAGCGGCATGCGGGGACAGGGGGGCGAGTCGTTCCCGCTCCGCATCGAGGCGTCGGGCATCGACTCGCTGGAGCCGCAGTACAGCTGCCCGGCCGGCAGCGCCGCCTTCAACGGGATCACGGGCAGCGCGGGCTGGAAGGCGCACCTGACGGCGGCGCAGCCGCTGTACGACACGCTGGACGGCATCTCGGGGGTCAGCCCGACGGACGGCGGTTTCCACGCCAGCCTGGACCACTACTACGACAACCTGTCGGCGCGCCAGTGTCATGCCAAGCCGCTGCCGTGCCAGCTGGTCGGCGGCGCCAACAGCACCCGCTGCGTGACCCAGCCCCTAGCCGACGAGGCCTACCGCCTCGGCAACTGGGAGTACAGCTACATGTACCGCGACAGCCCGCAGTCCCTGGCCGCCGCCGTGGGCCAGTACGGCGTGTGGGTGGCCGAGCTGGCGGCGCACCTGCGCGCCGTCGTCGACGCCAACAACGGCACGTCCGGCACGGGTTACGACGGCGTGGGCTACTACCATAACATCGCCCACGACGGCTCCGTCAGCCGCCTGCTGGCCATCCTGCAGATCGACCAGATGGTCTGGCCCGGCATGGGCAGCGAGGTCGTCTTCGAGCTGTGGCGCAGGAAGGCGTCGGCCAAGTGCCCCGGCGCCTCCCCCAGCGGCCACTACGTGCGCGTGCTCTGGGGCGGCCGCGTGCTGGTGTCGTCCAACCCCAGCCTCGGCCCCATCAACATGCTCCCCGTCGAGACCCTGCTGGCCTATTTCGACGGCCTCGTCGGCCCCAACGCCGCCCTGCTGCCCGGCAAGTGCAGCGGCTCCGTTCCGCTGGTCTAGCCCTTTCCCCCTCCCTGTGCCCCTAGCTCAGGTACCTATCCTACCTGACATTGTGTACGTACCTCGGTAGATCGGTAGCGCGGCCCGGAGAAGACGGGAGAGAGAATAATAGCAATATACGGTCTGGCTTGCCCGCCGACGACGCCTGCTTGCGGTTTACATAGGAAGCCCTGCTGCATTAATGCTAATAATCCTGCTATGGTATCCCCCCCGCCGGCGGCAACGGCGGCCGGCCAGCGACGTACACGCGCTCGAGGTCGTCCCAGCGGCCGGATCGCATGGGGTCGAGGTCGCGCAGACGGGCGAGCCAGGCGCGCACGTCGGCCACCTCGGCTCCCTCCAGCGGGCGCTCCTCGGCCTCGGCCCAGGCGACGGTGTACTGCAGCAGCGCCTCGTAGATCCACTTGTTGTCGGGGAAGTCCGGCAGCAGCTCGCGGATGTAGTCCATCTCGCGCGCCACGTACGTCTCTCGCTCCTCCGGCGACAGGTTCGGCGCGATCGCGGGCTGCGCACCACCGGCGGGGATGCATCCGATGCGCGCCGTCAGGTTCAGCATCAGGAACTGGTGGTAGTACCACAGGCTCTGGTCCTCGGGTCCCACGTCGAGAGCCTCGCGGATCAGGCCGAGCTCTGCGTTTATTCTGGTCAGTGACATACGGCCTCTGGCCTATGGAGGAGGGATAAGAAAACGCACCCTCGTCGAGAAAGGCCTTCCGCGCGTGGTCGTCGGCGCCCCGCTCGTCCAGCAGGCGCGGGATCAGCTTGCTGCGGTTGTGCCAGGCCGAGAAGTTGGACAGGTCGAGGCGGATCATCCGGGACGTGTAGGCGAACTCGGCCTCGACGAGCGACCGGCCGTTCTCGCCGAGGGCCGGGCTCTCGAGCTGCGCCACCACGTGCCGCCGGTAGCCCCAGGCGTGGAAGTTGCGCCGGTCGCGAGTCAGCATCTTGGACACGTGACGCAGCTCCTCCTCCCAGAGCGCGCGGGCCGACGACGCCGCCAGCCGCTCGACGCCCTGTTGCAGCGCCCACAGGCGGTAGCTCCAGATCCAGTAGCACTTGGGGAACTCCATCAGCAGCGGGATGGTGAAGGCGAGCTCGGCGCGCAGGATCCCGTCGTCGGTTCGCTCGGCTTCGTCGTCTCCCCCTTCTTCTCTCCCCTCTACTCGTCGCCCGCCCTCCGCGCCGTCCCCGCCAGCCTCCGTCGTCTCAGCTGTTGTACCACTCGTCCCAGCTGTCCGGGGGGCGGGGGATGGCGGGGTCGCGTCCGAGGAGGACGAGGACGGCGCGGCGGACGAGGGCGCGGTAGTTGGATTCGGCGACGAGGTCGGTGACGCCCTCGAGGGCGACGACCCACGCGGCCGCGCGGACAACAAGCCAGAGATTAGACAGCGCCTGCGGGCGTTCCATATCGTGTAGTACTCCGGGTTGAGCCGGAGGAGCCGCGACGTCAGCTGGAACACGTCGGCGCCGTAGTCGCTGCGGGCGATCTGCTTTTGCGGTCAGCCTTTCGGCCGAGTCCGGAGAAGGGGAGCTGGAAGGACTCTAAAGTGACGCACATGCGCACGTATCTCGTCCTCCAGCGCGCGGTACTTGCGGATCTTGTCGGCGTCCTGGCGCTTCTGCTCGTCCGTCCGCTTGCCGGCCGAGCGGGGCACGCCGTGCGATTCCTGAAGGGCAACGGTCAATATCGAGAACGATAGAGGAAGAGAGGACGAGAGAGGAAGAGAAAGGGGAGCGTACGCCGGCCATGTTGCAGTAATGTATATGCTGAGTGAGCAACGAGCTGTTACGCCCTACCCAACTGGGGGAGCTTCCTTCACTTTCTCTTCAGCGCGGGCTCACAAACCAGTCAGGTATCCGTCAGATCGGCCGAACTTCCAGTGTGCAGATGCGGGATGACGCAGGCGCAAAGGCGAGAACCCGGAGAAAACGGGGGGGGCGCTAGTGCGTCTTTACAGGGGGCCGTGGCGCGCGTTGGCAGAGCCTCAGCGCGGCCCATACCGCTGTATTGCGTGGATTACAGGGGCAATTCCAGGGAGGCCACAGCCATAATAGCCTGTCATACGGCGGAGCCCCCCACCGCCGCGCCGCGGTCCACGCGCGCTGGAGGTGTCGTTCCCCCCACTCAGGTCCTGATCTCCCCCACCTCTGGTTTACTTCAACTCAGTTTCTGACTGCACTTGAACTCTCCGCCACGAAACGAAGCTTCGGCCGCTTCGTTACCTTCGACGCAAATCACTGACTTCTTCCCGATAGATACCTCAGAGTTTTCTCGACGTCTGCCAGGCGCCGCCCAACAGGACTTTCTTCTCCCTCCGTCGAGGCAGATCAGCAGGGAGAGATTACTAGTTAAACTTCCTGCTGCTCCTTCCCTCACCTCGTCACCTCTTCACCTCTTCACCTCGTCACCTCTACCTCGTCACCTCCACCTTCTCACCTCTACCTCCTCACCTCTACCTTCTCAACTCCACCTCCTCACCTCTACCTCCTCAACTCCACCTCCTCACCTCTACCTCCTCAACTCCACCTCCTCACCTCCACCTCCTCACCTCTACCTCCTCACCTCCACTTCCTCGCGCGCAGTCCGGTCCCGACTGCAGTCCAATCCCACCTGCAGCCGGCCAGTCAGCTACGACGAGACAGACCAGAGGGGGCTTCATTCCATCGCGATCCCTATCACGACGGGACTCCACCATCCATCAGTCGACCGGAAGCCGCCTCTCCAGGCACTCAGACGGAAGCCACCTCTTCAATCATTGAGAGGAAGGCATCCGTCCGGCCACCCCGCGGAGGCTCTTTCCCGCGCCGAGCTCCGCCCGAGACTCCCAGTATCTGACGACAGGAAGGCGCCAACTGGCTCGTCGAGGTCCGGCACAATACGAACAGACCCCATTGTTCCTATCGAGTCGCTCCCGCCCATCGAGACCGTCTCCGGCTGCATTCGTTCGGTCATTCTGTCGATTCCGCCCCCGCCGTCCATCGTCACCCACCCATTCAACTTCCGCCTCCATTCATCGTTAGGTAGCACTTACTTATCCGCCCGTCCCTTACGCCACTGCTGTCTTACAGCCTCTACTCCCTCCTTCTCTGCCCTTCTTCTCTTCCCTTCTTCTCTTCATCTGTCTTCTCGTTCCTCCCTGCCTCTCCTATTCTCTTCCTCTTCTCCTATTGGTAACCGTCCGCCGGTATCGTTACCCATTCTTTACTGGGCGGGGGGGGGGGGGGGGGGGGGGGGGGGGGGGGGGG
>JAKLNC010000111.1:0-45059 GCA_022813145.1 Barbatosphaeria neglecta | reverse complement strand
CCCCCGCCCCGCCCCCCCCCCCCCGCCCCCCGCGGCCCCCCCCCCCCCCCCCCCCCCCGGCCCCCCCCCCCCCCCCCCCCCGACCCCCCCCGCCCCCGCCCCCCCCCCCCCCTCCCCCCCTCCCGCGTCCGAACAATAGCCGGCCATTGTGGGTACGGCGACAACAATATACTTCTTCTTCTTATTGATACGGGACTACAACGGGACAATACATATATTCATGTATTGAGCAGCCTCGTGAACGGGTCGGCCGTACAAGAGCCTCTTCTTGTGGGCCCGGGGGCTCCCCCATCCCCTCTCTCTTTCTTCTCTCTCCCCTTTTCTCTCACGACCTTCTCCGCACGTTCGTTCGTCCGCCGAGAGACCAGGAAGATCCAAAGTTCCTTCTTGTCTCGACCGCAGCCTTAGTTGATATCCGTTTCTGATATCCCTCTCTCATCGACTCTCTCTTTTCGACTCCCATCTCCTTTCGTCTACCGTCTTCCGCCGTCCGTGTTTCTCTTCCGCCCACGTCGGAAGTTCTCTCTTACCCCTTTCTCCTCTCTTTACGCCCCCGCCTCCCTCCACGCAGGAAGGAGGACGTCGTACTGCCTTTCCTTCGTCCTACCGCTGTCCTGAGGACGTCTTCAAGATGCTGAGAGGGTTCGATATGGCGGCCCTCGTGCTGGCTCTGCCCAAGGTCCGCCCGGACTCGCACGCAGGTAGCGAGGACGTCCATGACCCGACGTCCCCGCGGGATTCGGGGTACGGCTCTAAGGCGACCAGCCCTGAGCGATACCTGCCTCCGTGGGGACCTGAAGATGGCGACGACGGTTTGTGCCCCTTCGACGGAAACGGCTCCTCCGACGAATGGGTGCCGTGCGACAGCAACGACAAGAGCGAGGAGCGGGCGAAGCAGCCGGAGCAGGCGAAGCAGCCGGAGCAGACGGTGCAGCCGGAGCAGCCAGAGCTGCCTCCCCCCACGCCTCCCGAGACAGAGCAGCCGGAGCTGCCTCTTCCCTCGTCTCCTTATCCTAAGACAGTGTCTCCCAAGACAGCGTCTTCCCAGACAGGAGCGAACATGAAGTTTGCCAGCCTTCCCCTGCGCGCGCATGCGGCCCCGCGCTCGGGCATCCCCGCGGCTTTCTTCTCGAACGGGGCTCCGAAATTGGCCAGGCGCAGCTCTGATGTCGGACCTTCCCACAAGCCCGCCCCCGGTTCCCTCGGTTCCCTGCGGCACCCCGACCGGTTTATCACGCCGCGAGCCGCCGCTTCCCCGGCGTCGGAGCGGTATCAGACGACGAAGCGCGTGGAGGAGCTCACAACGGGCGAGAGACTCCTGCGACGCAACCTAGCCTCGGGAGACCCCTTCGTCTGGCGGCCCCACCGTGCCACGCCGATGGCCTCGGACTTCCGGCATGTCTCGCGCTCGGACATTGGACCTGTGGCCCGGGGTAGACATAGGACGATTCTGGGACCACTCAGTAATACTAACAGGCCTGTCCCCCCCGACGACACTGCCATCACCCCCGGTTCCATCTGGACCATCACCGGTACGACCCCCTGGGGAGCCGCCATCGACGACGGACACGGACAATTGATCCAGAGCGGCACCAACGCATCCTTCTACACCAGCGACTTTGCGCCGTGTGAGGACAAGGACGAGGCGCAGCGGGACAAGCACCGGTGCCGTCTGGCCGCTGCCCTGGACCTTGATCTGACCACGAGGGTTCTCGGGTCTGGCCTGGCTAGTACGGACTGGCCTGTGCGGCTTGGATCCGTCGAGTCCCCTGGAAAGAAGATGCGAGCGAGACTTGGACAGGAGAACACATTCTGGGAGGGGCACAAGTGGGCGAACAATCTCCCTGCGAGTACGTCCCTCGACTTTGGTCTCCCCCTCTCCATTTGCCTTTTACTAACCACAGTGGGAACAGAGCCTCGCAAGGAGAAAAAGACGCGGGATCTCGCCCTGTTTCCATTCAAGTAAGCCCCTCCTCCAGCCTCATCTCATTGAGGTTCTCGTGCATCTGCTGACATCTGCCACCCGCTGCAGGGTTCTTGACGCGCCGAGCATTCGAGACGACTTCTACTGCTCGGTTCTGGCGTACTCGCCCACCTGCAACCTCCTTGCCGTCGGCCTGAGTAACTATCTGTACACCTGGTCCGAGTCCAGCGGAGTCCGGCTCCTCAATGGCGGCGCCTCCCGGGGCGTGTGGATCTCCGCGCTTGGCTTTTCCTCTGCGGGCGGTGGCAAGAGCATCTTGGCCTTTGGGCGGTCCAACCATGTACTTGGCCTCATGGGAATAGACGAAGGCGGCGTTCCCCGGATGCTCGTCCGCGAGATGGCCCCTATTTCCTGTCTCAGCTGGAGGCCCATCCCCACCCCGCGGGCGTCGCGGAATCCGACAAACATGGGCTCGACCGTGCTGACCGAGGACCTCCTGGTGGGAGACGAGTCCGGCTGTGTTCTGTACTACGTCGTGGAGTGGCCTGACAAGCACGAGGCCGAGCGCGACAACTGGGCCGGCGAGATCATCTTGATGGCGCGCATCGCTGTGCATCAGCAGCAGGTCTGCGGCCTGTCTTGGTCCTGCGACGGCGCGCTCTTTGCTTCGGGCGGCAATGACAACTTCTGCTCTCTCTTCGACGTGCGCGATGTCCTCCGGACGCGCAAGAGGCGGAACGGGACCTACCGCATGATGCCCGTTGTCGGCCATCCGCTCATTGGGCAGCGAGCAGGCTGGTCTTCGGCAGCGCTGCGGTCGCAAAGCATCAACGCGCACGAGCGTCTGTACCACGAGCACGACGTGCACCGCCTCCGCGCCTCGGCGGCGGCGCACACCTGGGAGCACGGTGCCGCGGTCAAGGCCATCGCCTTCTGCCCCTGGCAGGACGGCCTCGTGGCCACCGGCGGCGGCTCCAACGACAAGTGCATCCACTTCTTCCACACCGGGTCTGGGGCCGCCCTGGCCACCATTTCCGTGTCCGCACAGGTCACCAGCCTCATCTGGAGCACCACCCATCGCGAGATCGCCGCCACCTTCGGCTACGCCCACCCGGAACACCCTGTGCGCATCGCCATCTTCTCGTGGCCCGGCTGCCGGCAGGTGGCCGCCATCCCCTGGGACGGTTCGCACCGGGCTCTGTACGCCATCCCGTTCCCCAAGACGCCGCTGGCTATGAACCCGAACCCGAACCCGACTCCGACCCCCAGCACGCCCACCGCTGTACCCACCGCGATGCCGACCGCTGCGCCAACCACTGCAACCACCCCTGCGACCACCACTGCTCCCACCGATGCGCCGGGTGGTCTTCTTCGTTACGCTCAGCCTTTGACGCCTGTTACTTCCACTGCCCACCTCCCGCCTCCCACTCCGGATGCTCCCGTTCGGCGGCGCACCAACCGCATGGGCGCTGCCGGCGCTGACACTACCGGTATTGACGCAATCGGCGCTGGTAGCTGGCGTGTTCCTTTCTCTCTCGCGTCGTCTGTTGCTCCCGATTACCTGCCGACTTCTCGCGACACTGCCGCCAACCAAGGCAACGTTGACAGCAGCACCAGCTTCAGGAATCAGGCGGGCCGCAACTTCCAGCAGGGCTGCATTGTCATCGCCTCCAGCGACGAGACCATCAAGTTCCACGAGCTGTGGCCCGAGGAGAGGGTGACCATTTCTGGAGTCGCCGGCATGCTGGCTAGCAGTGACATCCTCGAAGATCTCGAAGGCATCGAGAAGGAGGGCGACGTCATTCGTTAAAGTTTGGCCGGGTACGGCACGAATCGAGGAGCCTCTGGCGTGGAGACGAGAATCACATGCACCATACCATACCATACCATTCCTTTGGGTAAGGAGAAGTTTTGGCACCGCCTAAAACTCGCACCTAGGCTTGCAGGAAAGTTCAGCAGGAAAGTCCAGGGCCAGATGACGAAGTTGGCAAGGGGCAGAAACAGGTATGACAGAATACAAGAGAATGTGCTGGCGACATGAGGCTGGCGATCGGCACAGCGAAGGGAGGGGGTAGGGGGTCGTCCAAGGGGCATCATTGGGTGCTTTTTCTTTTCTTTCCTTCTTCTTTCCGTTTTGTTTCTCGTTTCCTCCTTGCCTCTCCTACCTTCGTCGTAATACGGGATACGGGGTGAGGACGTTGGTGTATGGATGGGCTGGGTATGAAGGACACAGAGAAAGGGAGACGGCGCGGAAGGACGAGTTCGATAGGCCCTGGAGAAACGGTACCCCTCCCCATCTGCCATAGGTAGTTCCTCATGGAATGGATACAAAAAAAATAAAAAAATAAAAAATACCGTACATAGGTACCTGTAGGCGTACGCCACGCTACTACCCGTTGGGGGTAGGCGAAGCTGTTTTTTTCTTGTCGTTTCTTTCTTGTCGGAATTGGGTCCTTTCGGCGATGGGGTATGTAAGACAGACATGGTCCATACGGCGAGGCCTAAGCGTGTCTAGATAGAATCGAAATACTCGAGAAGGAAAGAGTAGAGCTAGAGAGGTAGTCGTCGTCGAGTCGATTAGGGTAGATACCTGGTAGGTTAGATTAGCCCGTAGTATGCAGCGCTAAGGGGGAGGGTTCTCGCACCCACCAAGATTATTGACGAGAAGCGATTGCTGATGATGTTGGACATAGCACATAGGTCAGTGGAGTGAAGAGATGATCGGGGTGATGTGTGAATGTGTGTAAATACGGAGTTAGGGCTTTGCTGAGCGTGGAATTTCAGTTGATACCTAGCTATAGGTAACTGCTGTCTTCTGCACCACCTCAGGTACCTTGGGGTCCTTTCTTTCCTTCTGAAATATCAAGAATAGAACAGACCAGCACATGCCCTGAGCTCCAACTCGTTCATTGCCACCTATGCTGGCTGCATATAGATAGACACCCTTTTTTTGTTTCCTCGTGCGCCTGGCCATCCCGTTGCTGTCCTGTAGCAAAAGTGCATCATTGGAAAGAAGGAAGGCGAATAAATGAGGCGGGTAAGGTATGTAGCCACGATATATCTGACTCCCTAACTGCCTGGAGATGTTGGAATAGCGCGAGCCGCCAGTAAGCCATGAAACAGGCCAACCAAGCTCGCACTTTTACCCTCACACGGTCATTGGCTCTCTCTTCCCCTCCATCCCACCGACCTACCGCCTCTTAAAGCTGCCGCCCCTGGCCGGCCCTCGCGAGGCCTGCTTTGGCTGGCTGCCGTACGCCCTCCGGCCCTGGGCCTTCTTGTCCCTGCCCATGCTAGCGGCGAGGGTGATGTCGACGCGCGGCGGGGTGGAGAAGCCGAAGCTCTTGGCCACCTGGGCCAGGTCGAGACGGTGGATGTCGAAGATGGAGCGAAGCGAGTGGCTGGCGTAGGCGTTGATGTACGACTTGTAGCCCTCCTTGGCACTCTGGTGGAGGTAGTAGTTGGACGCGATCAGCTTCTCCAGCTGTGACTGCACGTTGGCCACCTTGCTGGTCGGGAACTCGTACTCGACTACGGGCACGCGCGCCTGCCGCAGGTAGGCAAGGAACCCGACCTCCGAGGGCAGCAGGAAGAGCAGCGACTTGCCCTTGGCGTTGGCGCGCGCCGTGCGCCCCACGCGGTGCACGTACTCCGTCGCCGAGTCGGGCGGGTCCCACTGCACCACCCAGTCGACCGAGTTCACGTCCAGTCCGCGCGCGGCCACGTCGGTGCAGAGCAGGATGCCGCGCTCGGCGTTGCAGAACTCGAAGAACACGCTGGTCCGCTTGGCTACAGGGACAAGTTAGCGAGTTTAACCAAGGGCGGGAGTAGAGGTATAGGTGTATGCGGGCTTACCTTGCTTCTGCTGACCGTGGAGATCGAGCACGCCGGGCAGGTCGATGTAGCGCAGCAAGTCGGCGAAGTACTTGACGGAGTTGCACGAGGACAGAAAGACGATGACCTTCTTCTTGGCCATCTTCTTGAGGAAGGAGAACAGCAGCAGGAAGCGGTTCGCGGACGGGCAGACGACGTAGCCCTGCTCGAGGCCCTCGACTGTGGAGAAGGCCTTCTCCTGGTCGGCGTTGATGTAGAGGGGGCCCGGGCGCAGGGACACGCGGGCGAGGTCCTCGACCTTGGTGGTCATGGTGGCCGAGAAGAGCGCCGTCTGGCGGTTCTCCTTGGGCAGGATCTTGACGATCTGGCGCAGCTCGTCCTCGAAGCCGACCTCGAGGATGCGGTCGGCCTCGTCGATGACTAGCGTGCGCAGGTTCTTGTACACGAACGGCGTGTTCTGCAGGTGGTCGAGCAGCCTCCCGGGCGTGGCCACCAGCAGGTTGATGCCCTTGGACAGCTTCTCGGCCTCGGCCCGCCGGTTGGCGCCGCCGATCACCACACCGCACGTCTGGCTGTGGTGCGCAAGAAGCTCGCGGGCGACGCCGAATATCTGCAGCGCCAGCTCGCGCGTGGGCGAGATCACCACCACGCCCACCGAGTTGCGCGGCTTGAACTTGAGCGAGTACAGCATCTCCACCGCGGGGATGAGGAACGCGAGCGTCTTTCCCGACCCCGTCTTGGCGCTGCCCAGCACGTCCGCCCCCGTCAGCAGCGGCGGGATCGCCCGCCGCTGGATCTCCGTCATCTTCTCGAAGCCCATGTCGCCGATCGCCTTCATCGTCCGTTCCGACAGTTTCAACTCCTCGAAGCGCTCAGCCAGATCGGCGGCACCCTCCGCGCCGTCCGCCGCCGGAGGAAGCGACAGGTTCTTCGCGTCCGTCGGGAGGTCCGGCATGTCCGCGCCGTCGTTGTCGCCGTCGTTGCCGGCGTCCTCCTCCCATTTCCGGTCGTTGTCATCTTCGGTCGCCTGCTCAATGGCCCGCTGGTCGTCCTCCTCATCTGCTGCGCCGTCGGCGACGACTTCGGCCTCCGCTGCCGCTGCCGCTGCCGCTGCCGCCGCCGCCGCGCGCAGTTCCGACTTCTTCGACGTCTTCTTCGATTTCTTCGGCGCAACGTCTTCCGCTGCGTTTTCTTCGCCGCCCTCTCTCTTGGACAGCCCGGTGGCCTCCTTGAACTTCCGTTTCTTGCTATGCCGGGAGTCCATATTTAAAGATTTAAATCTGCGAAGGTTTTGTCTACCGCAACTGAACTGAAAGAAAGAATCTCTTGGCTCTGGATTCTGGCAGCTCGCTGTTGGTTGATGGGATGGGCTTCGTTATCCTCATTATCGGACAAGAGAAAAAAAAAGTAGGTGGGGCTGGACTGCGGCCTGTGGGTCTGTAGTTCGAGGACTATCGATAAGACAGTGAAATTATTCCGGGTCCGATTGTGTAAATGTTGCACGTGACAACTGCAAGGGGATCCTTGCAGACTGGCTTCTCGCCGTCATGACTGCGTAATAATCTTCCGAGAGCTCTTTCTACTCGGAAGTGGCCATTCTTTCTTAGAATATCAAGGAAAGATTAAGTCATTCGTGTGTTTTTTTACCCAGAATATATGCCATAAATCTAAGGATTGATTGACTGTAGGTTACGTAGGCTACTGGAGTAGGTTGCTGGCCTGGCCGCCGTTTTTCGCGGATCTGCTGGGGACTCCTCAGCCCCTGAAGCAGTACCTCGAGAGAAACCCCAAACGCCGTGATGATAACACGGTACGAACCATACTCTTCGTGAATGAAAGCCTTGATATCCTTATCTATGCCTGCAAGTTCGCGAGCGATGCCCATCCGCACCATAACGGTTTCCTATTTACCTTCGCCTCCCCCATGACCGTGAGAGAGTACCTGAACTCCACTTCCCAACCCCCTTTTTTACCTCCCCATAGAGGAAATATGCGAAATATGCGAGAGACAACCGCAGAAAGAGAAGGGAGAACAGAGCAAGAGAAAGGACAAGGGAAATAGAGAGAGAGGCAGGGGAACAGGGAGGATAGGGGGGTCAATAATACAGGGTGCATGCCGTGTCTTCCTTCGTATTTCTCAAGTCAACGCCTCCGGAACGGGATCCTCATGCTTTGCTGTAGAGCCCTTGCCACGCCAGGTGCTGACGGCGTCGATGCCGGCCGGGTAGCGCACCTCGTCGGTGCCATAGGCGCGCGGCGTCAGCTTGATCAGTGTGTGCAGCGGCACGTGCATCCAAGGACTCTTCTCCTGGTCCTTCTTCATGAAGTAGGCGTAGATGCAGCGCAGAACGGCCTGGTGGGTAACGATGAGGATGTCCTCGGACCGCTCCAGCTCCATGATGATAGGCTCCAGGCGGATGACCACGTCGCGGTACGACTCGCCGCCGCGGTAGCGGTAGTTGTACTTGTCCTCGTCGCGTGCCTGAAAGTCGTCCGGGTAGTGATCCTTAATCTCCTGGTACGTCATACCGTCGCACACGCCCGAGTCGAGCTCGTCGAGGGCCTTCCACTGTAGCTGGTTGTAGTGGGCCGGCAGATGACGGGCCGTGGCGATCGTCCGCTTGAGCGTCGACGTCCAGACCGTGAGCGGGCGGTCGCTCTGACAGAACGAGCCTTGTCAGTCCGGTTCGAAACAGCGGAATAGAAGAGAGTGAGGCTAAGAAGAGGGGCCCTGCTACTCACACCAACCGACTTGCGGACAAGGTCAGGCAGCTTCAGCGCATACTGCTGGCCGCGCGGGGACAGATCCGAGTCTCCACCAATGCGGCCATCCAGGTTGTACATGGATTCGCCGTGCTACAGGTAAGACAAACCGCGTCTCACGCGTTAGTCCACGAGTTTCTTGGCCGGCCAGTGGGGGGGCTCTTTCTGCTAGACTTACACGAGAGAGCCAGACGGATCGGGGCCGGATGTGCAGGTTCATCAGGTAGTAGACAACGCGACTCTGCAGATAGTCCTGGATGCGGTTGATGATCACTTGGCTGCCGATGTCCATAATCTTGAGGTAGGTGAGCTCGTCCTCGTCGCCGTCCGCATTGATAGACTTGTAGACCTTCTCGTACATGCGGATGCGGTTGCGGAAGTCGCGAGCCGCCTCCTCGGGGTCTTGGCCCTTGTAGTCAGGGCTGGTGGTCTTGACGTCGCGGATGTTGGCCATGATCAGCTCCTCGTCGTCGCACTTGCTCTCGACGAAGAGGACCTCGATGCCGGCATTGGTGCACGTCTCCAGCACCCAGCGGCGGCGCTCCTTGGTAGAGTTGGTAGCGTCGAGGATGCCGACGACGCCGCCGTCGCGGAACCACTTGAGCATGTCGGCAACCGCCGCCTCCGCCGCAGCGCGGCGCTTGCGCTCTCCCTCGGCATTGTTAATGTCGAAGAAGTCGGCCGGCGGCTGAGCGGCGTCCTTGCGCCGATAATTACCAACGTTGAAGGTGTTGGCGGGGATGGAGAGCCACTGGAGATAGCGCTGGGCTGCGAGAAGCCGTCGGTCGGTGACGCTTTGGTCAGAATAATTACCCCGTTAAACCAGGTGGTGCTTGGCCGGAATCGGGGCAAGGGACAGGCCTCGGGCGAGACAAGCACCGCGGTACCACGACGTGAAGCGAGAGCTCGAGGGGAAGGGGAATACAGGCAGATCGACGTCACTCACCCTTCTGTGCGATGTAGCTCTTGCCCCGGGCAGGCAGCCCCACCATCACTACGCACACCTTAATGTCCTCCACCTGGACGCCGTGGCCGTTAGTGGTGCGCCCCATCGTGAGCCGTTTCTCTTCGTCTGCGGGAATGGGTATGTCGAAGAAGAGAAATCATATGCCAGATATCGACAACCACAAAAAGAACTCCGAAAACCAGGCAGGCGAGGGTAGGCCTGAGTTGGAGAGCTGATCGCGTGAGGGGCGCCGAAAGAGCAGGTCGTAGATTAGGTAATGGCCCACCTTGATGGGCGGCAGTTACAGGTGGAGGTGGGCAGCTGGGCGGCGTGGCAGCTGGCAGGCTAGCAGCTCGCGTAGCACCACCGACAGATAGTGAACGAAGTAGTTAAATCAGCGGTCGATAGACCACCAGTAAGGGCAGGGTACAGGCATGCAGGTCCGAGTAAGACTGGTCTGGCCTGGCCTGGCTTGTACGCCCTGGAACGGAGACAGAGAGGCCTCCCGATATTGGAAGTCTCTCCTCGGGGGAAAAAAAAGTCGAGGGTACGAAAGCGGGGAGAATGAAGAATGGGTGAAAGGAGAAGCTTGGCTTTTTTTTTTTTGCTTTTCCGAGAAAGACGGTGAAGGGATAGCGGAAAAGAAAAGGAAGTGCGGCGGTCTGGTCTGAAAGGGAGAAGCCGGTCGGTAGAGCTCCCTTGGCATGCGAAAAGCATGGTAAAACGCAGCGCTGCCGGGGCGAACTGTGCTGTGACGAGCCGGCCCACCCCAGACCAGCCCGCCCGCGCCCGTCGGAATTCGTAGGGAGTGTCAGAGGCAAATGGCGGCGTCTGACAGGCCACCACCGCAAGGTTCTTCCCATATACGGCATGTGGGAACGCCCCGCGATGGGCCGGCACACCCCGCAGATGCAGGCAACACGTAATGGGAACCCCCCCCCCCCCCCCCCCCCAAAAAGGCGCTGATCAGTGCCAGTCAGCGCCCGTCGTCTCCCAACTTGAGCCCGCTTTCCGTGGGCTTCCGGGCTGCTACGCTGGGTGCTGGTAGCTTCAGCCCTCCTTGCCCGTTCCGAGGCCCCCTTGGCCCGCGTGTCACACACAAACAAATTTAATCCTATCCATCTCACCGAGGCAAACCTCCCTCCCAGCCTTCCTCCCTCCCTCTGGATAGGCCAGGGCCAACCGAGACGTTCAACTTCCCGAGAAGGACCCACAGACGGGCTGCCTCATGTAGGTACTTGTGTGTACCTTTACGTAGAAACTTCCCAACGTAAAAAAAGCAAGCAGCAGGGGGGTGGCCAAGGTAATAATAGGTGCTACTCTTCGTGTTCGCCCCCCTCAGTTTGGCTTTCCCGGCTCCCGCCCTGCCGCCCGTGATAGCACTTGAACGATTTGTAGGCACCGCTTGGCGTCAGAGCTACCGGCCGGTACCCAGAATTGTTGATCCCCCCATGAGCCGCACCACATCCCTGTTTGATATGTCTGATGGGCGTCTCCATCTCCTACCCGTCTGGGTCGGTAAAAGGGGGGCTACAAAGGCAGGTGACCGGCTCTAATTTCGCATGGCAGAGGCTGAATTCACTTGTACCCCCATTTTATCGTTTTTCCTATTCTTTTCTCTTCCGCTGTCGAGAGACGTGGGCCGCTAAGCCACCTTCTCGCTCCTCATGCCTGTTCAGTCTAGACCCTTCGACAACCACACTTGCGGGAAGTCGTAAGAAACATTGGGAACTCGAGGCTAGGGCAGCATAGCTGTCTTGCCTTGGCAGGCTTGGCCAGTTCCACAGACACTCAGACACCTGACCAAGCCAGACATGTCTGTAGTGAGTCGTGTGTCGCGTGTCCATCTCTGAGCTGTTTTGTTGGCAGGCAAACAACCCCCCCACCCTGTTCTTGCCGCTGTGATCCTCCATTGAGCATTGAGCCTCGAGCAGATCAAAGATGGCCTTCGCCGGCCACTGGCACCAGCACTACATCCAGGGGCAAGCGGAGAAAAAAAGAAGCATGGGGACATCAGCTCTAAAGTGGAGAGCAGGCAGGGCTTAGGCCCCCTGGCTCTTCTCGCTTGTGCCCAACTGGGAACGTAACCGACAAGGCCGAGGAGGGCCCTAAGTGGCTTCCATCCATGCTGTTGTCACAGCTCCTCACCGCTTGGTGCCTGGTGGACCTGAGAGCAGATGGAGCTGAGGCCAGCGTGATGTGAAAAATTTCCCTGTGGTACCAGGCAGGGAGGGGATGGCAACGAAAAAAAAAGAAAACACGGTACTGCGGGGGCACCCGAGGCAAGCATGCTAGCATGCCAACTCATCTCGGCGCTACATGCAGCACGGATGAGATACGCAAAAACATAAGGGACAAGTACCGCCCAAGGAGGTGGAGGACGGAAGGAAGGGCGGAGGGAAGAAGAGAGGGATCAACGGGCAGCAAAGAATTGGGAGAAAAAGATACAACGTGCCTTGCTAAAGCTCCATGTCTTCGCCCGCCCTCTGACGGTCGGTGGCCCGGCTAGGACACCGCGCATGCTGGGCAGGTGATCGGGCAGAAGGGAGGAGAGAGGTTTTGGTGGCGGGACTGGGACGAACGGGCCCAGCAGGGACGGACGGATGGAGACCAGCAGGCGGCGTGGGGGGGGCTTGGGAAAAGCACGCTGGAGCACACAGGGCAGGTGATCGTGCGCAGATGGCCCGATCCGAGGGCAATTGAGTGAGCAGGAGGAATTGAGGCCTTCCCGATAGCCAAGCCTGCGTTGACGCAGAGTATCTTGGCACGAGAAAGATGGCTTGGGGATGTGGAGGAATAAGAATTGCTCGATTCTTGGCTTCTGTTGTGCTCACCAACAAAGAAGAGGGTAGGTAAGTCCGAGGTCAGCGCCAAGTAGCAGTCGGGCGTTCGGCGGACTTTAGCGATGATAAGCCGACGATAAGCCCTGTAAGAATGTGCTGACAGCCTCCTCGGCTTGGCCTTTTCAATTCTGTCCACTGAAAGGGGCCCTTTTTATTGATGTCTCGGGTGAGTAGAACATCATCAACCCTGCTATTATTGCAGCAATCTCAAGCCACCGTCTGTGCTGCGCGGCCTACCCATACGGATTTACTCCGAGGATGGATGCTTTATCTCAGCCTGCCGAACCTTCTTTTCCGCCTCCCTCCTCGGTCAGCCCTCAATAGCTCGGTCGACTGATAAATCGCAGCGACGCGTTCCCCACGTCAAACACGGCCACGACGTTCTGCAGAAACGTGTCGCCGAGGATGTAGGGCCCGACGCCGCCGCTGTTGACGGCCGTCATGCACAACGAATCGCCTCCTTGTCCACCGCTTCCCGCATTTCCATCCTCGTCTCCATCGCCATCGCCATCGCCGTCTTCATCGCCGTCTTCATCGCCGTCTTCATCACCATCGCCCGCCGTCGTGGGGGATCCCGATCCCGATCCCGATCCCGATCCAGATCCCGACTCCGGCCACGGCCCCGATCCCGATCCGGGGATCCGGATGAGCAGGTCCCGCGGGTTGATGGAGAAGTGCACGCCGCCGACGACGATGGCCAGCTGGGGCTCCAGGGCGCCGCACGTGGTGAAGTACGACATCGTCGCGTCGTCGAACCTGGCCGGTGGCACGAACGCCGCGTTGATGGCATCGGCGAGTTCTGGTTCGGCGATGTGCGGCGCACGTCAGATACGGCCGGGCCCAACATTGACACGAGGCAAGGAGGGGGGGAGCGGAGCGTAACGTACCCTGCGGGAAGTAGAGGATGCTCGTGCCGCTGTCGATGATGTAGGCGTGCTTGCCCTCGTCCATCTGGTCGCCGTACCAGACACCGTCGGGCACGACGGTATAGAAGGAGAAGTTCGACGACGCCAGGGGGTTACCCACGAGATTGGCCTGCAACGAGGAGGTAAGCAGGGGTGCCCGGATGCGCGCAGCACTGCCTCGTCTTCCGGAAGAGGGAGGGGATAGCTCACGATGACGATGTCCGTCGACGCAGCGGTGGAGCGGTCCATCCCCGCGAGGGTGGCCGGCACGCCGCCCCAGCCGATCAGCCCGCCGCCGGAATTCCGGGAGATGGCGAGGCTGAAGGTCGGCTGCACCAGCCCCCGCTGCCACATGTTGGTGAACACGGTCGGGTAGGTGACCGCGAGGCCGGCACCGTCGGCGTAGGGCGGGTCGGACGAGCCGCGGAACGCCGTCGTCATGGACGGGTAGGCGAGCCCGAGGATGCCGCTGGTGTTCTTGTCCCCGATCCAGTACGCCATGTCCGCGATCGCTATCTGCTGCCGCTTGACGGTGATGTCGCCGAGACCGACGTCCGAAAACCCCATGGGGCCGCGGATCATCTCGCCGTCTCCGTACTGCGCGAAGAGGTGCACGTCCGGGATGGCGCCGTACTGGAAGCCGGACGGATAGAGGGGCCCGAAGTCGCAGCGCGCAGCGTCTTGCGGCTCGCCGAAACCGTCGGTGCAGGTGAAGTTGTCGCCGACGACCCAGACATCCGAGCTGCCCGTGTCGACGACGAGCTTCGTAGACACCCCGCCGATCACGACCTCGACGGCGTACTGCGAGCCCACGGCGTTGGCCGGCGTCACGTTCTGGAACGCCGGCGCCTGCTGCCCGATGCGCCGTTGGTGCGCGCCCAGCACGCAGGCCGCGGACCGAGCGGCCGCGCCCCGACGCCTGCCGACGGCGGTCAGAAGGCTGTAATGGTGTGTCGGTATATCCGCGGATGCGGCATGCGTCCCCTCCAGCCTTCTCAGGCTCACCCCCGGGATGGGGGCGAGACCCGAGAGCGGATCGCTTGCACGTCCATGGACAAGCGGACAGCAGGCTAGGGCAGTCGTCCAAAATGTGCCCTTCATGGTCGCGAGGGAGCGGCGCAAGGTGCGAATTGTGAGATCAGGGGGGAGACAAGAAGCCCAGTCGAGCAGGTAGGTACACCTCAGTGCTACCACAGAAAGGAGATATTCCGAGATGTCCGAGGTCATCTGTCTCCTAGCAGTCTAAATGTAAATGACGGGGAGAGGAAGGGTAAAGGAATGGGGGAGAGAAAAGAAAACAAGCGAGAGAGGATGAGAAACATGAGACCCTGGGTATGTCACCAAACACACCTTATTCCCCTATTGCGGACGCATCATCTTCTCCAAAGCCAGGACGGACATCTACGATGGTGTCTCGAGCTCCATCTTGGCCTTGGCCTCCCGTCTGTCTTCCCTACGCCTTAAGGATTGGTATGTACCTAGTGCCACCAACCTGCTTGGTACTTAGTACTAGCTCCGGCACCTGCGCCCTTCTCTGATGTACTAACCGGGCAGTTCGTGAGGTGATTCCATCGGATGCTACCGGAGGTGAGTGGGGAGGTCAGGAAAAGGGGGTTGTGACTACTGTATCACACTACAGTTTGTAGGGCGAGGAGAAAGGAGACACTGATGTCTACCGGTACCCGGTAGGTGGCACCAGTAGGCGGTAAGGCAGTACTCGTAGGTAGGTACCTAGGCAGGCGATCATCGAACCTCCTGTTGATACCTGCTCGGTTCTTGTGCCCTCGGGTTCCCTGCATACAACGACAGGTAGGCAGCTACCGAGAACAGCGTCACTGTCGCACAGAGTAACTCCCAACAGCATCCAGCACTCCGCGATCCCGACACCCGTGCCGAAGCGAAGCCGAACGTTATGGCTATCAAGGGGGGGGTTAGTCTAGTTTTAGTGCCGTATCTAAGTGCCTGCGTACCCAGCGTCTCGAGTTCCTAGGTATCGCTCGTCCAATTTTACGTTGGAGCATCTGCTTACTGAGCACAAGGCCGTCAAAGCTGTCTTGGCATTGAAGGTGAGATCGCGAGTGGGTACCGTAAACATCGTCCGGGGGTCGAGAAAGAAGCAAATCGTACTCAGTAAACGTAAATAGATAAATAAGCTCAGGCGCCCGGCAAGGTGGTGCGTAGTATTGAGCGGGAGGCAGTAAAGTAGCTTAAGCCTCAACCGCAACAGGCGCCATTGAGCGAGGAGAAGGCGTCCGCCGGCGACCGGGCGGGTGCTCATTCTCCCCCGATTTTCGGCCGATTTCAACCATCTCATCGCCAATGATCATGTCAGACGCCAAATTAGATAGTGATTACAAACAAACAAGCAGAAAAGTGCCGTTGAAATTCGGTATAAAGCGTCCCGTTCATATTGCCCGTCAGCGGTTTTTTTTTAGGTAGTATATGCTTCGGGAAGGTATTATTGCTTCTAAGGCGGGGGGATAAAAGAGCGCTTCTCCATTCTCTCCAGCTCCCTTTCGACCGTTTCCCCGTGCGCTCACTCACTTATAGCACGGATTCGACGATACGCACACTAGCCCGCATTCCACTCGCTCGCTTCTCTCCCGTATCGCTCGCCACATCTACCAAGACGGACAGGGGAGAAAAAGGGAACAAGAAAGAGAGAAAGAAAGAGGATGGCCTCCAACGCACTGACAGCCGGGCGCGGCCTCGGCCCCTTCTCCATGATGGAGCGGCTCTCGCCGAACACGTACCTGTACCGCCCGCCTGCGGTATCGCCGGCGACTGTCTCGGCGACCGCCTCGGCGTCCGGGTCCGGCCGAAAGCCGGAGCCCAAGCTAATCGTGCTAGCCAGCTGGATGGACGCGCGCGACGTGCACATCGCCAAGTACGTGGTGCAGCACCAGGCGCTGTTCCCGGCCGCGCAGATCCTGGTGATCAAGTGCGACCAGGCGCACGTCTGGTTTCCCGACCGCGCGCGCCGCGAGATCCGCCCCGCCGTGCCGGCGCTGCGGGCCGCGCTCGCTCTGCCGGATTCGGATCGAAACCCGAACAAGGACGCGGAGGAAGGAGAGCAGCAACCCGAACTGCTAGTGCACCTGTTCTCGAACGGCGGCAGCGCGATGCTCTACCACCTGTACGACGCGTACCGCGCGCAGGTGCAAGCGGACGGGTACGCGGCCGAGCAGCCGCCGGTGCTGCCGACGCATGTGACCGTGTTCGACTCCGCGCCCGGGCGCTTCAGCTACTGGCGTACCTGGCGGGGCATGACGGCGGGATTATCGCCGCTGGCGAGGTTCCTGATCGCGCCCTTCCTGCACGGCGTGCTGAGCTTCTTCGCGCTGCTATACGGGCCGCTGGGCGTGGCGGACCCGTTTGTGCGTTTCGGGGACGCGCACAACGAGCGCAGCAGTGGCGGGGGGAATGCGACGGAGCAGCGGCGCGCGTACATCTACAGCCACGAGGACCGGATCATCGACTGGCGCTGGGTCGAGGCGCACGCGGCTGAGGGCCGCCGCGCGGGCTTCGATGTCCGCTTGGAGAGGTTCGCGCGCAGCCCACACGTCGCTCACGCCCGCACTGACGAGCAGCGCTACTGGCGCATCGTGCGCGACCTGTGGGACGGGAAGGCGTGAAGCCGATCCGTTCGGTGGGATTGGTCGAGGCACCAGGGGGGGGGGCTAGGAGACGTTCCTTTTCTTCCTTCCTTTTCTTCCTTCCTTTTCTTCCTTCCTTTTCTTTTCTAGAGACGCAGTGCAGACGAGACGTAGTGCAGACTATAAAGTGAACCAACGACTGCCGCATGTAGACATCGGGAAAGAGGGCATTATGTTCGGTATTAAGGGTCCTCTGGGAGTCCTCTGGGGGTATATATATATCTCCTCGTGGCCTCATCGCGGTGGCCTTTTTCCTTCTTCCTTGTCCGGCCATAGATCGATCGTCCAATCTTGAAAAAAAGGGATGTCCCCTAACCACCCCCCCGGGCTTGGGAACCTAGCCCTCATGTGCGGATCTGGTCCAGCAATATCTAGAGAGGTCGTGCTAAATAGCGTCAGTATTCCACCCACGTGCGTGTGTGTGTGCAACGTATTTTTGATCGTGCCCCGTGACCCGTCCTGTCCTGTCCCGTCCCGTCCCGTCCTTGGCTCATATCGTTCGTATCCCTGAGAAATAGCCCAATATGCCCATGCCGCACATATGAGAGAGTTTAGAAAAAAAAAAGGAAAGGGAAAAAAAAAAGTCCCCTAGAACTCCGCCCGCAGTTGCTCCCCACCCGCCGTTTCGTGGTGTGCGCGCCAAGATACCTGGAGTCCTGAAATAGAAGCTGCTCGATCGGCCTGTCCCCCCCCCATCCTTCGCCCCGTCCTGGCGGTATATCTCGAAGGAAATCGAAGCAAAGTAGCCGGTAGAACGATGCGCCGAAATATGGGCGAGGCATCTCGGTGCAAGTAGGTAGGTGGTAAGTGGTAGGGAAGCAGCTTGGTGGTTTGGTGGGTTGGTAGCGACCGTTTTCCTCATTTCGTCCGTTGCCGTTTGCTCTTCCCCCGTTCATCTCGGAAGATTTTCCGTTCGTCCCGCTCATCGTGTTCGTAGCTCCGGCCCTTCCCTTTAAATTTCTTCTTGTGGGGGGCGGAGGCGGAGGCGGAGGCGGCGGCAGCAGCGGCGGCGGCGGAAGATGAAGAAGAGGAAGCCCCGGCGGCAGCGCCGGATGCGCCTGCGGCGACCGACGTGTCTGCTGTAAAGAACCTGCTCCCGTCCTTCAGGAGGTGCGGTATCGGGTCCTCCATGTCGCCGAGACCCTCGTCGGCCATGTCCTCCTCGGCGCAGGCGTCGCACTCCTGATCGAAGCTGTGGTCCTCGACCTGCACGCCCCTGCGACAGTCGCCGAAGTGGCCGTTGTTCTTGGCCTCGAGGCAGGACAGCTCCTGCGACAGCTCCTCCCACTGGAACCAGATGCCGCACCGCGTGCAGGTCCCTGAGAACACGACCATGCGACACATCTCTGGGCCTGTCGTTCTCTTGTCCCCCTCGTCCACTCACGCCACGCGCAAAGTCCACACACGTCTCTCTCTTGCCCCCGTCTTGCCCCCTTCGCCTGCGCCTGAGCGTTGGTGTCGTTTCTGTGTCCCTCCGTCCAAGGAGAGGCTGGAGAGGAGGCGAAGGGCCAAGGGAATGGGGCAAATTGGGAAGAGTGAAGGGAGAAGAGTGAAGAGAGAAGAGGGAAGGGTCAAGAGCGAAGAGAGGCTTCTCTCCAAGCCGGCCGCGGGAATAGGGCCTCGCGTGCCGTTTTTGCGACAGGATCGCAAGCACCCCAGGGATCCCGATCCTCTTCCAGGTAGACAGGTTGGACGCTAGCTAGCTAGCGGCTGCCCGTATATCGGGCGTACTCGCGTACCTCGCAAAGAGCCGCCACCAGTACTCGACGGGCAGCGGAGAGCCCGGCGCTGTCTTGTCGAGTGATCAATAGCAAGTGGGCGCAAGAGTCAAGACCGAGGATGGAGACGATCCCTCCGTCCGGGATAACGGGAGAGGGAACGAAAGAAGAGAAGGAGGAGAGAGAAGGAGAGAGAATGGAGAGAACGGAAAGAAACAGGCTGAACCGGACACTGGGCGCATGGAGGAGAGGAGTAGGAAGAGGAGCAACTTAGCAGTCGTCGCAGCAGCCGCAGCAGCAGCCAGCAGCAGCCAGCAGCAGCAAGCAGCAGCAAGCAGCAGCCAGCAGCAGCAAGCAGCAGCAAGCAGCAGCCAGCAGCAGCAGCAGCAGCAGTAGCAGTAGGTACCTAGGTAGGTAGCAATAACAGCAGGAGGAGCAGGAGGAGCGGGAGCAGCAGCGGGAGCAGCAGCGGGAGCAGCAGCAGCAGCAGCAGCATTGAACTGCAACAGCCGCCGCTGCCCGCCCCCCCCCCTCTCCTCTTCTCAGCGTCCCGTGCAGGCCGGACTCCACGTCAAGCGAGCACGGAAGGAAGTACATGCTACTTACTGCTGATTTTGTAGGGAAAGCCCGGCAAGGAGGGCAAGGAGCAAGGAGGGCGCCGGCTCCTACGACTCGCCGTGGGCAGCAGCCAGTGATCATCGACAAGCGGTCATGTCTCACTTTGGAGCACGCACTCTGTTGGTCGAAAACGGGCGCTCGACGTCTATGCTGTGGGGGTGCGGCACCCCACAGATGTGCGCTAGCCCAAATCGTAAGCCCACAGGTCGCCCGTCAGGAGCGCTAAGGCCGGCCGGTCGCCATTGAGAACCCCCTCCGAACCCCTAGAAGTGTGCGCCCAGGGCGCGGCGGAATCACAGTGACGGCCGCCATTAGGCCCAATATTTACTCCTCCAGTGAGCATCGGGCGCTGGGGCGTCGGCCGTGGTCCCAGCGCAGACCCGCATGTCGCCCAATCTCATTAGCCACGCTGCGATTCATAGGTCCCCTCCAGCACCCCTCCCTGCTAAGGGCCCACTCCCCGCCTCCTCCACAGATCTGCCATCTCGCAAGAGGCCTGGCCCCTCACGCCACTATCACCACCGCCACCGCCGTCACCGCGCGGCCTGCTCCTTGCTGCGAAGTACTTCCTCAGTAATCGACGTATCAGAGTGCGCTGCGCTAATAGCACAGCAGCGTGCACGGGAGCAACGCGAGCCAAATAACGCGACGAACGACACGCAGGCAGGCCGGCAGGCAAACGAGTTCGACCGATGCTGCTGCTGCTACCCTCCTGTTCGTTACACCCAATACGAGGTTGGGGGGTGATCTGCCAGTGCCGCCTTCCATCAGGCCTCCCCCAGGCCTGCCTATCAAAGGCGGGTGTTGGCACTCGATTCGGCACGGACTTGCCCTGCGAGATTTGACTGATCGATAGGCAGGTATATCCTTGCAAGCTCACCTCGTCCCCTGCAACCTCGTCGTGGCCCGCGAGTACTGCATGAAGGGCCGCCGATTCCGCACGCCCTCGGCCGCCATTGGTCTCCTTCCCTCCTTCGGAGCCCTTCCGGCACGCGCTGCGGGCGGCCGCTAAACGTCGGAGAGGGGAGGGGAGAAAAGGAGGGAGGAAGGGCAATTGAGAGAGATCGGAGAGGAACAGCCAGGAAACGGTGGCCCTGCATCTCGGCCGCGAGATACTAATCGCGAGCCGCCTCCGGGCTGCATCCTGCAAGGAATCGCCAAAGAAGCAACGAAATCTGGCGTGGGCGTCCACACCCAAGCAGCGTCATCGCCGCTTCTGGCCAACCGTGTGGGGAGTTAAGCTTGTGCTAGTCCTTCAGCGAAATCCCGTGCCGTCCAGCCCGGTTTTGGTGGCTTGTCGGCCATCGGCCATCGCCGCCTAGCCTTTGACACGGACCTGTGGCCCTCCATCCCGCCCCTTCTCCTCTTTGGACCTGTGCCCCCCCGTGCACGAGAGCGGGAGAGAGGGTGCACACCAAAGCAGACCGGGCCAGCCAGAAGCAGGACGCTTGTGTGTACGCCACACACATCACGTCGGGGTCACGCAGCAGTGGATGTCGCGCAGGCAGAGAGGGCAGGGGAGAGAGAGGGTAGAATTCGTCGAACCGACGCCGTCGAACTGGCAATAGTAAGTCCTACTCCGGACTTCCCTCTATTCTCCGCAGCTCCTCGTCCGCCCCGGAGAACCCTCTTTCCCTGCGACGGCCCGGCGGTCTGGTTGGTCAGCTCGCTTTGCCTCCCTTACGTCTGTCTCCCTGACTACACCGTATAAAAAAGCAAACGGCGGCCTGTGGCCTCGTCCCGACACGGTAACGTCAAACGAGATGAGGAGGACCAGCAACGAGGAGCAACGAGGAGCAGGACAGCACATGCCCCTTCTCTCGCTCCCGCTCAACCACTGTAACTGCCGGACGGTCGACGAAACGACCGCACCAAGGCTCGCCCATCGAGGCGGTCTCTCGGCGCGGCTGCGACCTCGGTGAAAAACGCCTTGTGTCCGTGCGCATGCTCGATACCCGGGCGAGTTAGGCTCCTCGGGCATCTCGAGGACGGCAGCCCTTGTCACCCTGCAAGGCGACGTCGCGGTGGTGGGCAGCACCGGCAGGATCTCGAGCGCGATCAGAACCCCAACGGCATCCAAGCCGTGCCGGTCTGCCACTCAGGCCGTGCGCCTGCCCGTGTCTTTGCTCCCTCCTCCTCCTCCTCCGTCACTTAGCCGTATGTGCACGCTATCGCGATGTCACCACGGCTCAGTCTTGACTGTCACAACGGCCTTAGGGTGCTTGGAACAAAGTTCAATTCAGCAATATCTTTTGAGGTCCGACGTTCCTTGCCTGCTCCATCATATTTTCGAGGGCTTCCTTCGTCCCTATATTCTTCTACATGATAGGTTGGCTAGCTATTGAGTCATTCTCAATGCCAAACCACCAATATGTTACGGGCCAAAGTTGGTCCGTATCCAGGGAGGAACGCCACCACAGAACTCCCTCGGGAGGGATGTATGGATTAGAAAGACAGTCGCGGAGTTTAGAAGAAGGTAGCCTCGCCCGCCATGCTCTAGGGGACTGAAAGCGGGGGTCAGAACTAGGATTGCTGGGATATAACTCAACCAAACCTTCCAGCGATGAAGATGCCGTCCGCGCTAAAACTTGCCTTAACACTGCTCGCAGCTCTGTTTTCTTTCCTATATTTCCGCAGGAGGAGCCGAAAAAAAATGGCGAGTATTCTGGCTGCAGCAACTAGCGGGAAGGACTTCAGTAACACCAACTCTGGCCATGGCAGCGCGACGACGCGGTTGCAGCCGAGAACGGCTGCGAGCCGGTTCTTCACCAAGTGCCGTACAGATAGCCACTTGCCCTCGACCTTCTCTTAGTTCATTTTCGTGCTCTGTTCGAGGGTCACACACTTGAAGCTCCAACCCCTTGTATCACCGTCGCCTCGACCGTCGAGCTTGGGCTTTGCGGCGTCACGGGGTACATCACGGCCGATCCAGAAAACGTCAAGACGATCTTATCCACGCGGTCTGGCGACTATGGCCTTGGGTCTTGCGAACTGGCCTCGCATCCGTTCCTCGGGGAAGGTATCTTTTCCCAGGACGGGCCGGCCTGGAAGCGGTCCAGACAGATCATCAGTCAGCAATACAAGCGAGTACAGGGGCTGACCCTCCATGTCCTCACGCCTCACGTCATCATCCTGATCTCGGGTCTGCGAAAGGCAGCAGCTGCTGGCAAGACAAAGACCTACATTCTTTCTTCCTCGACTTTGCGCTGCAAACATGACGGAACTCTTCTTTGGCGACCACACACAAGCTTACCAGAAGCGCTGCGTGACGCGTTACGGGATGACTTTGATGCTGCAGCTAAGGGGGTATTTATTTGTGTAAGGCTAGCCAACTAGGCAGGCTTGTACTGTTCGCCGCGCTTTCGTTGTGTGTGCAAGGCCGTCCGAGACTAAGCAATGTTTGTTGTGCGCCGGGTCCTAGATTACATGGACCAGGTTAAAGAAGAGAAGGTAGCCATAAAGTTCCCCTTTATCGTTAACCTGTTGCGAGAGATGCAGAACTAAATTTCGTTAGGAATTAATTGTTGCGTGTCTTCATGGCTGGATGGGACTTAGCCGCAGCGCTCGTGAGCCGGATGCTGTGAGTGAAAACAATGCAAACATGGCCTAGCTTTCCAACTTTAACATAGCCCCATCTGACATGCTTTTTAGTTTCCATCTCGCTCGCAACTTAAAAATCCTCGTAAGGCTAAGAGAGGCAGTCGCCTCTGTTCCGGCACACACCGACATGACCCGAGAATAGATACAAAAGCTGTCTTTCCTTTAGTGTTGCTAACAAAGGCATGTTTTTTCCTCGTTTCAGTTCCTCTTCATCCGAATAAAAGCTAGTTGTAATAACTAACAACTAATTTACGCAGCCCTACGGCTCTATCCTCAGCTTGCTCTAAGCTTCCGTTTTGCAACAAAAACAATAGTCCTACCCCGTGGCCGCAAACCTGACGGCCAGTCCCGTGTGCTTATTCCGGCAGGTCGCGGGGCTGGATGGTCCTCGTACCACATACATAGCCTCGCATCTATCTATGGGCCCGGTTCGAGGATCTACAACCCTCGAGGTGAAGTCTGAGGAGCTGATCAAGAGGGTCGGTTTGGGTTCAGGCTCTTAGGCTTTCACGGAGGCCCGAGAGTCTGCCTATGGAGTATAAAACCAAAATCTCATGTATCAATGCGGTCCCGCTAACTGCCTGTCTGCAGAGGACTTTGTTCTGATGGGGGCCAGCTACGCGGCCACATGGCTATCGCAAGCCTTCCCTACTACACGACTGCCGCCGGACGTCCCGAACTTGCCTGTCGGACAAGAACGGCAGAGTCTTCCAATCGTATTGCCTCCTCTCGACGGGGGTCTAGTTCTTGCTAGTGTGAGATGCTTCTACCGCACGACACGACGAATAAGGCGAAAGTCACTTTCATAGGCTGTGAGGCAAGACCTAGTGGTATAACTCCAGACCGAGGATCAAGAGGTGGCAGAAGGACGAGCCGGGCGAGAGGCGCATAAATGCTGTGCGTACTACAAGCGTCATCTAAGAAGCTCTAGGCTAGAGAGTCGAAGAAGAGAGGACGGCCTAGAGCTTTGGCGAAAGGGGACATTCCCCCCTTTCTAGTTCCGTTCAGGCCCCCGCAAAGCTAACATGGCAAGTAGAGATAGGCAAGACCAATTTACGACGAGCCAACGAAGAATACACGGGCAATATTCTCGGCTATCCAGAGCGGGACTTGGCTAGAATCCGAAAATATACAGCCCTGCCGCTATGGCTTGGCGAGCTGCCGTGGGGGGGGGGGGGGAAGAGAGGGCAGAACCCAGAAACGCGGGCTGTGAGAAGATGTATGTATGATAGTGTTGGCGACGTCAACCGATAGCCAGAAGACCCAAGGATCCGCCTCGGTAGGGCTATCTCATCAGCCTGGTCCCAGATCGGCGATGTCATCGTGCGATCCGGGTGGCTGCACCGCTCGATTTCGACGCTTCTACGGTACGACCGCCAATCCGTGTTCTCCGGCAGTCATTTCGCCAGGGCAACCAGCCTGCTTGAGGACATCGTCCCCACTGGAAGCAGTAGCGTTCATGAGGCTCGATGCTGTGCACCAGTGACTCCTGCTGCCGTATCCTCGTCGACTCCGTACCGTCGGACCATTGTGGCTGGCTTGTGGCTGGCTTGTGGCGGGTGAGGACGGCCCGTCTGAAGCGACAGAGCATGCCAATCTCTCGCGTACGTCGACACCCCGCGACGAAGCGACAACGGCAAGTCCCGCCACGATCAATCCGCGTCCCAGCCTCTGGTCAGCGCCATCCCGCCGTCGATATGGAGGGGCAGAATCATTGACATCGGTGCCTCCTGCTTCATGTCGCACTTCGACGAGGCGACGGTTCTCAAGGGCTGTGAAAAATGGGCGAACGGGAGGAGACGTTCTTACTACCCCCGCGCCTGGGAAGAGATGATATATACGCATCTCGGCTAACGCCCGCGCATTCTACAGTGCTCTGGGCTCGTGCCAATCCAGCCGGGGGTGCGCTCGCTCCGTCTAGAACTGGCCCCTCCGGGCAACGTCCGGCAGTTTATCAAGAGCCACGCCGAACCCCTTCCGGACCACAGCCGCCTCCAGATGGCCCTCGATGTTGCCCCATGTTCGAGCTACATCCACTCGCATCACGAAAGGTCCGCCGCCGCGACATGAGCTGCCGTGACCTCTTCTATTCGAGGGTTTCCGCGTCAAGATTGGCGATTTCGGCGGGTTCACGATGGAGGGTCGCTGGTCTACGGAAACGGCCTACGAGGAGACTGGGATCCGGGATCCGAGCTGTCTTGTGGACGGAAATTCCACGATCGGACGGTCACGAAGGAGCTTTTCGTCCTGGGGTCGGCCGTCTTTTGAGGTCATGGCCTGGCCCAGGCCGTTTTCGGGCCTGGAGGACAAAGAGGTCGAGATGCGATACGGCCACGAGGATTTTTCCCCGCTAGACGGTAATATTGTTGGACCAATTATTGCGAATCACTCGAACGAGGTGTACGAGGATACAGACCAAATAGCTATAACATTGGGAAAATACGTGCACTGAATCGCCGTGAGATCCCTGCGGGGCCCTCACACGTGATGAGATTTGGAAAACGGAACCCTCGACGGCAACACATAGATGTACGTACCTTGGTACCTACGTAAGTACCTACGCAAGTATCTTACAGGTGATGTCCGCTGTGAGTTTCAGCGCGCCAATGCTCCTTCGTCGACCAGCCAACGAACCCGTTCAGCCGTCAATCGAACTAGCCACAAGTCATTCGCTTCTCCATCGTCTCTCCCATCGACTATTCCCTTTTTGGATTGAGTCGGACAGCGGGCGCACCCGGAGGCCGCTCTCTCTTTGTTCACTTTGTTTCGCGCCACCTCGCCCGGGCTGCTCGGCTTGGCTAAGGTAGGGACCAGCTTGCCGGCTGACCGACGTCACAGGCCATCTATCGAGCGCTTACCCGTTCGTCGTAATCGTCTCTCCCGGAGAGGGCAGAAGCAGCAGCAATGACGAGCGCGAACGCCCTGTTCCTCCTCGCCGACCACATCAAGCTGTCGCTGCTGGAGCGGCAGCGGGCGCAGACGCTCAACTTAGAAAGCGGCGACTCGCAGGACGGCCACATCTCGCGCTCCCTCGACCAGTTCCGCGAGGGTCTCGAAGCGCTGGATAATGAGCGGGTCAGGCTCGAAGATGCCGGCGACGAGGGGTAGCTAGCCACTGCTTTACTCACCTATGTAAAGGCAAGACGATCATGGACTGACCGTCGGGCCTGCCCGGATGCTTTTAGCAAGGCCCTTAACCTCGCCGACGCCATCCCCCCGCTCCAGAAGCAACTGGACGACCTGACGTCGCAGTTCCACGGCTTCTCCTCGCCCTCGACGACCGCCACCCTCTCCCATCCCAACGATCCCTCTCTCGCCCCCGACTTTGCCCACGCAAGCGCCGTCCCAGGCGGCGATGCCAAATCGTCATCTTCCAATGCCAAGGCGGCTAATATCTCCTCCCTCCGCACTCTCTCGCCCTCGGCAGGCGCTACCGCCACCGCCACGCCGGGTTCGAACCCGAAAACGGTGCGTTTCCAGGACCACCCGCTCTCGTCCTCGTCCCGCGACGAGGACGACGTCGAAGCGCAGCGCGGCCTGTTCAACCGCCCGTACCGCGACGAGCCGGACGAGGGGGATGCCGGCTACCGCGACGCGGCCGGGCGCATGGACAACGCGACGCTGCACACGTACCACGGGCGCATCCTGGCCGAGCAGGACGAGCAGCTCGACGCCCTGGGGGCCAGCATCGGCCGCCAGCGCGAGCTGAGCATGCAGATCGGTGACGAGCTCGACAGCCATGTGGCCATGCTCGAGGAAGGGGAGCGCCTCGTCGATCGCCACCAGAGCCGCCTCGACCGCGCGCGCCGCCAGGTCGGGCGCATCGCCCGCAGCGCGGGCGAGAGCAAGCAGATGGTCGCTATCGTCGTGCTCATTGTCATTCTCATCCTGCTCATCGCCATTCTGAAATGAGCTTCAGACTCGTGGGTCCCGCACGTATCGTCAGGCTCGGTATTTCCATTCCCCGGAGCATGTCAAGTCAATCCGGCGACGTTGGCGAACAGAAAAGGAAGGTAGATATGCCGAGAGGCAGAATGGGCAGTGGCAGGGCAGGGCAGGGCAGGGGGTAATGGAATAGAGACGGGGGGTCCTCAGCATAAGCTGCGGAACATGCGAGAGGGGAGGGTGGGAGAGCCGGGTCAGGGAAAGGAGGGTCAGCGGGAGAAGCTGATGAACTATCCCTTTTTTCAAATATCACTCGCATAGGTAGACACGGCGTTTAAATGGGGGGTTTATCTTTTGTTGTTTATACGATGCATTTCCGAGGTATGTACAGACTCCGCGCGAAAAAGAGGAGATGACAAGGGAAGGAGGAGAGGGACGCTTGCGCTTTGTCTGCCTGTCTGATACTACCTATGGTCTATTTACCTCTACTTGGTAGATACAGGTAGCTAGAATATTCGACTACGTACCTACGAGGTAATGCGAAGCATACTCTTCTATCTGCGATGTCGCATCGCTCGGTGATATACGTACCTGGTCAACCACCTCAGTTATCTCAGTTTCTTCAGAGATGTCCTAGGAAGAGTGACTCATCATGTCGGTATCTTTTCAGCTCACCTGCACCCAGGTGGCTTTAGGTACTACCTAGATATAAAAGCACCTGGGCGTCACGCTGGGAAAGAGAATCGCTCCACTTGTGCTGGGCAGGTTTGATGTCCGCCTAAGACTAATCCCCCTTTTTTCATTCCTTCTTTCCCGCGCGCATAGAGGAAGGCACCTAAGGCCCTAAAGTTCAGCGATAGAGTGACATAGGGTCTAGCGATATCGAGCGTGTCTAAAGACTATCACTTCACGATCTCCAACTCTGGGTGTGTGCCTTCGTCGGTTCGATCACCTTCTAGGCCATATGCTTCTTTATTTTTTATTTTTTTTGGAAAAGAGGAGCGAGAGTACCTACGGTATTCAAGGGGACAGCCTGGTTACTCCTCAGGCATATATGTCCTCACTATCGTATGTGTGCATTCTCATATGTTAGTGCACTGTACCAAGCGATCACGAAAAGCGAGGAGTAAGATGGTGGCATGTATGGTAAGGTAGGGTAGGGAAGATAGTAAATATACAATAACAGCTACAGGAGTGCAACCATAACAACAAATATACCAACAGCCACGGCATCTCTTTGCGGTACTCTTCCTCTACTTGACTTACACCTCTTCGCACAGAGAGAGAGAAAGAGAGAGAAAGAGAGAGAGAGAGAGAGAGAGAGAGAGCGAGAAACAGAGAAAACTGAGAAACCAACGGAGTTAAAAACCACTCTAGCAGAAAGCCCCAACCGACCAAGCGGCCGGGTTACCGTCACCCCATTTCCGCCCTCTTCGTATACGGATCCAGGAATCCCCCTTATTCGTAAGCCGGTGGCCGTATCGTATCGTGCCGTTGCCATGCCATGCCATCCGTCATCATTCTTTTGGGGAGGCCAAGTCCCCTGGCATTATATTATCCCCCATCTGCTAGTACATTTCCAGTTGGGCATCATCAGAAAAGAGGAAGAAGGGAAAAATAGAAAGAAAAAAGCAAAGAGAAATGAGTGTGACTGAAGACACAAGGAAATACATCTTTCTTTTTCTGGAGTTTTTTTCCCTTTTCTCCCTTTGATAGGAATGTCGATGAAGCCTGCATGCTTGCTTGTCTTCTCCCTCATTCTTGTTGTATTCCACCACGGCACATATTACCCATCCCACCCATTCCATCCTCATCCTACCACCTCACACGTACTTCCACGCTCCCTTCCCCGGCCCGAAACAGAAATAAATGACAGCCAAGAGGAAGGAAATTAAGGAAACCACTACTGTTTCCTGCCTTTCGCGATACCTCAGGAGACAGCCAGATAACGGCAGCAACCTCTTCTGGCACATCAATGCGGATAGAAGGGAAAAGAAAGCGTGAAGGATAAAAAAAAAGGGACTATTCGGATGGCCCTTGCCCCCGCCACCTGCATGGCACCGCATCACATCGTTTTGTCTTGTCTTCAGCCATTGTTTTGAGAATTACCGCCCCCGGCTCCTACCACGAATGAAAAAGGGAAAGTCCGTAGAAAATAAGGTACCAGCCAGAGTAGGACAAGGTAGGCCGAGTTGTGACGAGTCAAGCAACAGACCAAACAAACCTGATATATCCTAAACTCCCCCAGCCGAATCCTCCCCGGCCGTCCAACTCCACCCCCAGCTACCAAGAAGAAAATGGAGACCCAGTCTTGCAAGCAAGTATCATCGAGGATAGCCAGAGAAACCTGATACCTCCCTCGAGCTAAGCGGACCTAGCAAACAACAACGTGCAAGCATTGGCTCAAAAGACTCATAGACTGCCACCCAGTGACCAAAAGGTGAAGCACCATGCATGCCAGATTAAGAAGAGCCAGGCCCAATGAACACCATCTCTCTCCATCGAGGCAGTAGCCAGAGTCGTACAATCCAGAATTGATGTAGTGCTGAGGAAAGGGTAAAGTTGCCAGGGAATGAGCGAATGCATGCTGTCACCAATGCGTAGCCTCGTGTCCCGCCTTTGAGTATGTGAAGAGAGAGCCGGGTATATGCTGGATGTGTGTGTTTGTTGGTATTATAGAAGTCGAAGAGGCATGTAGAGGTGCTTGTCAAGGGCAGGCTGGCTGGGCGGGCGCCTAGCAGACAGGCAGTTCAACATGAACCCTTCAGGCACCGTGTATCAGGTCGGGATGGAACAGGTAAGAGGTCCTGGTGAAGGAACGTCGTTGGATTTATGCAGCAACGAGTCGAGGTGATCCATGTCATCATCAATCGCCATTACAGGATCTCAGTCACGCCGATCACACCAGAAGAGAATGGCTAGGACATTCATCAAGGGAGCGCGAAAGGACGAGGCGGATCACGAAGTTCCGGGAGGAGGATTGGCACCATCGCCACCCTGGCCCTGAACTGCTTGCTGGGATTGCATGGCCTGGTACCACAAGGCGAGATAGTTGTTATATCCACCATCTGTTGGGGTGCTTTGGTTAGGCGAGGAACAAATTAAAATGTAGGAAGCAGACGGGCGAGAGGGAAGAGACGGGGTATTCTGTATGGTATATCCTGAGATGTGTCCGGTTGCTTGAAACTTACATGCTGCATATGGATCGGCGCCACTGTTATCCGCGCTACCGGGCGCTGCGGACGCCGCTTGGGTACTGCCGGCATGGATCTGAGGGCTGTCGGAATGCCGTTGCTGCTGCTGGCCGTAGTTGGGATTGTCATAATCCCTGCGTGGCCCTCGGCCGCCGCCGCCGCCACCACCGCCACCACGGCCGCCGCCGCCCCCGGAGCTCCTCTGACGCGCGGCCTCAACCTTGTCTTCGATAGCCTGCTTGGCTCGGTTGATGGCGTCGGGGCTGCCGACTAGGCCGATCTCACGCTCGACTTCACCTGGGCCGCTCGACTGCGACACGTTGATCTTGCAGCCGGTCTGGTTTTGCATGTCGCGGATAGCCTCGCCCCCCTTGCCGATGATCATGCCAACGGCCTCGGCGGGAACATAGATGGAGTCGGTGACCTTGTCGCCGCCGCCGCCCATGCCTCCGGCATCTCGCATGCCGCCAAAACCACCACCACCACCACCGCCGCCGCCGCCACCACCACCGCCTCGGCCACCTTGCTGGGGGTTAGCGCCTGCACCGCTCCTGCTGTCGCTATCCACGATCTCCATGATCAGTTCCTTGGCCTGATTGGCCGCCTCCCTGGTCCCAATAAGATTCACGGGACGCAAACCGTTCACGCTCTTCGATTCGCCGACGATATTGATGTGGCAGCCGCTGCGTTCCTGTAGGTCCCGGATGGTCTCGCCGCCTCGGCCGATAATGAGGCCCACCGTCCTATCGGGAACCATGATCTGCATGCACTCCTCGCCCTCCTTGAGCCCGGTGACGCCGGCTCCCTGTTGCTGCGGCTCGCGGTTGCGCCCGCCGCTACCACGGTCCAGGCCGGCCCTGGCAATGGCACCCATACCGCTGTCCTCGATGATCCGGGTGATGGCGGCCCTGGCTTCGGCGCGCCGGGCGGGAGGACCGCTGATTTTGCACTGCCTAAAGTTATCGTCGGGTGCGCCGCCAGACAGGAACTGCACGCGACAATGGCTATCGTTCTCAATGCGCCGCATGTTTTCACCCTGGCGGCCGATGATCAGGCCAACAAGACTGGATTCTATGTGCATGATCTCAGAGTTATCGTCGCCACCGCCACCGCCGCTGCCGCCGCGCATAGGCGACCTCTGACGGCCGCCACCATTGCCTCCACGGGGCGAGAACGTGCCGGCGTGTCGGTCGCGATCGCGTCCTCGCGGAGGCGAGTAGGAGTTGTCGCGGCCATGGCCGTGGTGGCCGTAGTCGTGGCCCGGGCCACCGCTTCCCCCGCCACCGCGTTCTTCACGGCGCTCGTCGCGGTAAGGGTTGTAGCTGTCGCGGAAGGCGTCGCGGCGCGGGGGCGGAGAGCGCGAACGGGAGCTTCGGTACCGGCCCGATTCGGCGGCGCGCGGGTTCGCTGCGTAGTTGATCGGTCGCTCGTAGGGGGTGACGCCGTTCTGAGCTGCATGCGCCTTGGCTTTCGCGATGGCGTCCTGAATACTGACATTTCCCGAGCCGTTCGGTTGGATAGAGCTCAAGTCGAGGCTGCCGCTCGACGTGGGCTGTGGGTACGCATACGGAGAAGGTCCCGGAGGAGGAGCTTGGTACGAAACTCCTGGAGGCGGGGCCTGATAAGCCGCCTGCACCGGAGGGTATGACGGAGGGGGGAGCCCCGGCTGGCCTTGGGGAGGTGTCGCGGTCGCCGGCTTCTGGGATGCTGCATCGGCATTGTAAGACGAGCACTAGGAAGGAAATTGGCCGTTGGAAAGATGGTGAGAATAATTACCCAAAGTGGCTAGAATGGACTCGAGATTCCTCATGTCCGTCATTTTGGCTCGGCGCACAAGGAGGAAAAGAGGCTACCTAGGCAAAAGCAGCAGGATGTGTTCTGATTGTCTTCGCTTGCTCGGGTGGTTGCAAATTCTCAGAGGTTGAAAATTGTGGATGGCCCTGGAGGTAGTCTGGTTTCGGAGCCCAGCGCGGACGTTGTTCTCAGGATGTTCTGAGCAAGAGAGAGCGTGGGCGACACGACGGATACCAGCTAATACCTGGCCTCTGGAGCAAAAGATGGCAGGGGATCGATCAGAAGGCCGGTGTGCAGCGTCCAGACCTCAAAGACGTGATGCGACGTGATGCGAACGATGGAAATGGCTCGCAACCCGATATTTTACGACCTTGGGGATTGCGAGGGAGGTAGGAGGGCAAGAGGGAAGAGAGCAGCAGAAGGACAGCCGGGTGTGAGCGAAGAGATTGAATGAACACCCTCGTCTGTCCTGTGCGCAATAGACGATAGACAGCTCAGAAAAAAATCAACGTCAATAATCAGACTGAATAAACAGGCAAGCTAGCAGTGGAAGCGCATTCAGAGCAGAAGGTGAGAATTCAGCGGTTGGCAGGCAAGCGGTCAGGCAGGCAGGTCAGACGGAGGTCAGAAACAGGCCATCACTCTTGAGCGAACGAGCAAGCGCCAGCCACCACAGCAGGATCGATCAATCCAGATGGGAGGGAGATCTGGCCGGTTAAGCACCAGAAGACAAGACCGATTGACAATGTTGACAGTGACAGATATGCGAGGGGGGAGATGGCGCCGTGACCGGGAGCAGAGAGAGATGAAGCAGGTCGAGCTTCAATTGCGATTCTGTTGTTGTAAGAAGGATGGAAGGAGGGACAGGTCGTCAGCCACTGGAGGTGGAGGAGGTGACGTTCACGTTTGATGTTTTCGGGCGAAATTTTGGAATTTGCCGTCGGTGCCTCCTCACCGGCCAAGCTGCCGGCTGCCAAAAGTGGACTAGCGGATTTAGTCACGTGGAAGGCGAAACTCTTCACCGCAGCGGAAACCGAGATCGTATCAACGCGAAACCTGTCTGCACCCTAACATTTTTGGGTTACCGAGGCACAGCACTCTGTTAATCTATATGTGGTGCTAGAGAGCCATCTGAAGGGCACGATGTTCTATTCGTATAGGAAGATGTGGCTGCATTTCAGTTCCTTGTTTTTACCTAAATGGCCGGGCTCGTCGACCTCCGATTTAGGTGCGCAACCCTAGCGAGATTCGGGTGACCCCTTACGTCTTTTATGAGGGTCTGGCCGCCGCCTTCTATACCGAATACCATCTTCCATTGTATACCTATGTAGGTACGTACCTAGATCAAGAGAAAAAGAGCATCCTGCTCCACTAACTACCCGTCGTCCACTAAAAAACCCGATGCGAGACGTTGCAGCGAGACATTGCAACATACCCTCCCCTTCCACCCTGTTCAGTTGAAAATAGGGACCCTCAAATGGCGCGGCAGCCTTGGCTTTGGGGCATGGCTAATACGCAAGGAAGAGGCCTTCTTCCTAAGGAACGTCGATTGAAGTGTTATCTCCTTATGCTCAAACTCTGGTTCCGACGATGCTGGTGGCGAAGATACGGTGGTACTACAAACCTCGGCTTCAGAGTCGTTCCCGTTGGTATAGGTGAAGTCGGTCTTCCGAGCAACTTTTGGATTGCCATGCGACAGACACCACCATTGCGTCAGCTTCGAATTCCCAGGTACCTGCCCTGATAGGTCACAGGTAAACTGCGGCAGAAAGGTGAGAGGGCGAGATTTCGCTTACCTGGGAGCACGATGTTCTGGTTCTGGTGCTTGTCGAGCCGTTTGAGGTTAGCCAGGCCTCTCTGGAGAACGCGAAGCTTCTCCTCGGCAAGTGTGCGTTCGGAAGCGACGGCTTCGCTCTCAGCGGCCAGGCGCCGGATAGCGTCGTCGTCAAGGGTGTACACCATGTCTGGTGCGATGAGCGACGGCAACTTCTGTACGAGGGTTCGCTCGATAGCTAGCACACTAAAGTCGTCGATCACTTTCGTGAGGGCCACCTAATTGCAGGGACAGCCTCGACGGTTAGTAATGGTGCTTTACCCGTCGTCCGGAGGATGAAAGCAAGCAGTTGAAGCAAGCGCATGAGAATGCGGCCGGGATAGCGGGGCAGAGCAATGTTTCTCCCACTGACCTCATAATATGCTTCCATGTGGTCAGCTGCCTCTGAGCTCGCATGACGCTCCATATCGGGCTCATCCTTCTTCAGATGAGAAAGCAGCTTGGCGATGTCGAGCCCTTTGTCGATTATGGGCATATCTCGCAACGAGTCCACCCTGTAGAAGCGCTTGAACTTGCGTTCCAACTCTCGCTGCCGTCGATCGGCCTGTATCTTTCTGATGTTCTCCGTGAAGTGGCGGTTGTATGTGATCGGATGTCCGGCATAGTGGGGAGCCAGTAGCTCATCAACCTTGGTCTCTAGTTCGCGCTTTAGCTGTTCCATGGCAGGGTTGACGAGGTCCTGAAGGATCGCATCCGCTGTATCCTCTGCCGCGACATAGCTTAGGACGGCATTGATAGCCCCAAACACAGCCTGCAAGATTTCCTCTGTATACTTGTTGACGATGCCGCTCCAGGGCTGGCACTGCTTCCGAAAGAGCTCTTCGACTATCAAGGGGCTGAACATGCCCGGAAGCTCGCGGCCGCGTGTCTTTCTCATCAGCTCCCGCACATCAGCCACATAGCTTGAACGCAAGACCCGCTTAAGTCCCGAGGTTTCAGCGTCGGCTCCGTCATCGATGATGACGACAGTACGGCCAGACTCGTGCATCTCTTCCTGGAACTGGCTCAGCGTGTTCTGCACGGAGGCCCTGAGGCGTTTCTGGTACCCCTCTGTCTCGGTGGCCTCGGCAAAGAACGCCGCATCGGTATAGACTCCGTCGACGGCAGCCTTGATAAGACCCGAGAATTCATGGCTGAGGCGCGTGAGGTACTGTCGCTGCTGATAAATGTTGCTACGGGGCGAGCCAAGCTTCTCCAGGCGACGATGGCAGTCGCTTATGCCCTTCTCCACGTCCCCGAGAAGGCCTGGCAGCTGCTGCAGGATCTGGTCTTTGAGGACGTTGCTGAGGCGCGGCTTGAGCGTGCCCACGCCGAACTGGGCCGGGCTAAGAGACTTCCAGATGCCCTTGGCGAAGAAGTCGGCCTCGGAAGAGTCGCGCTCCGCTGACGTGGCGTTGCGCAAGGCGTAGTCGCGGTTCTTTAGGACGTGCCAGCCGAGTTTGAACTGCACATCCTTGTTCTGAGCCAACGCGAAGTAAGCCCGCTCGCTGTCGGACCCCGCGTCAAGTGTGTCGGGTTTGGTGATCAGGCCCATGGTCCGCCGCCCGTCCGGATCCAGGTCGCGAGCGTGCTTGGTTATGACCTGATTGTTGAAGTCGTTCTTTGCCGAGACAACAGAGAGGATGATGCTACGGGGGCGCTTCATGTACCCTAGCACAAGGCGCTCGACCATTTCGGCATCGGCCTCGGACTGGTCCTTGTTCCCCGCCTGGAACAGGCCGGGGAGATCAACAAGGGTGAGATGGGGCTGGGTCGGCCCAGAAAGCTCAACGCGGAGGATATCGCTGCTGAACACCTTGCTATTATTGCCAGAGAGACCCATAGCGTCCTTGGCGTGCTCGACGACGGCGCCAAGATCTGGCTGGTCCACGTCAAGGACGGCACTGAAGTCTTGCAGGCTTTTCTGCTCAGCCTCGGGCCGGGTAGGGTCAGGGCGAATAGATATTTTGACACCCTTGTGCCCGTCGCGCCGGAGGATGAGCTCCGTGGCAAATCTCGTGCAAAGGTTATCCTTCGTGGGGAAGGACATGCCCGAGATCGCTTCCAGGACGGAGCTCTTGCCCGCGGACTGCTCTCCACAGACGATGATCTCGGGGAGATCGACATACCGGCCGATTCCCTGCGACCGCAGCTTATCGATAATGTCGAGCAGGTCTCGGTGGTCCTTCGACTGGAGTTCCACGGTGGTAGCCATGACTGCGTGGGTTGACCGATTTGTGCAAGGATTTGTGCAAGGGCTCGGAGAAGTTTGGTACGAGATAGGAGGAACGCCCAGAGCGTCTAGAAGATTGACATAGGGGGCAGGGAAAATGGCGATGAACGATGATGGTGGATGGGAGAAAGGACGAGAGCTGGAAATAGGTGGTGGGAGAGCCGACTAGATATAGTTAGATAGGCAGACAGACAGGCAGACACACACACACACACACACACACACACACACACACACACACAGACAGACAGACAGACACAGACAAACAAAGCGGCGAACGGCTGTTGGCCTGTGCTAGCGACTCCTTTCACAGCCATATAGTAGCGGGTGCAAAAAGAAAACGATAGGATGTGCAAGGCAGGCAGGCAGGCAGGCAGGCAGGCAGGCAGGCAGGCAGGCAGGCAGACAGACAAACAAACAGACAGACAAACAGACAAACGTAACGGAGCCATCAGTCGTCTATGGACGCCAGTGGTCCGGCGTATGTACAGTCATCGGCCGGGCATGTACATGTACGATGGCTGATCCAACTGGTCAATACTGCCGTCGCTACCTGCACGCATGCCAGTCTTTGCGAAATTTCCTTCGGCCCGGCTGTCCGACTCCGAAGCCGTCGGAAACGGGTAGTTAAATAAACACGGCGTGAAACGGGTTGCCGGTGAGCCTGTTATTGGCCCTGAAGAGACAGGACGTGGCGGGCATCTACATTTCAAAACCCGCAGCCAAAAAAAACAAAAAACGTGCGCCTTTCCAATAGGTGCACAGGGGGCTGAGCTGCAGCCGGCCATAGCAGCCGGCCGTAGACGGCATACATGACGAGGAGCCAACAGAAAAGGGAGAGGCAAAAATGACGAGTCAGGGATAGGTAGGAGGTGATACCGCTTGCGTACTGTAGGGAAAGATGGTTGGAAAGAGAGAGGAAGACGGAAGGGAAAGTGCGGCAAAGGGGAGGGGAGCCTTACGAAAGGGGAGAGAAGATGGGCTCGGATGTCCATATGTTGGTAGGTACGTCGCGGGTACCTACCTCGAGTAAAAGCGCCCTCCAGATTCTTCGCATGGAACCGTCAGATGGGCTGTCTCCTAGCCTAGAACTGACACAATGACCTCACGGAAAAGAGGGGCGGTCTTGACTGAAAGTTCATGGATGTAACTCGTATCTCATCAAACAAGCCGTCGTATCTCGAGCGCGAAAGTGCCCTCTCCGTGCCGCGATCAATCCTCGACCAACGTGCCGTTGGTACAGGTGATACCCATGCCCGCGACGCCTTCCAGACCCGTGCAGTCCATCTCTCCCGGCTGGCCGTTCTGCATCGGGAAGCGGTATATTAATATGCATGGACAGCAAAGCAAACGGAACGAGGGGAGGAAAGAAGAAAGACTCACCGCGCCAAAGAGGGTGATGTTGGAAAAGTGGAAGTTCGTGCAGTGCGCGGCATCGCTGCAGAGCAGGTACAGGGCCTTCTGATTGGACTGGCCTACAGACACAGACAGAGACAGGCTGTCAGCAATGGTAACTCGTTGTGGTCGGATCGGGCTGAGCCCTCGGACATACCGGGGGTGAAGCTCCAGCAGGGGTCGGAGATGCAGCTGCCATCGGCCAGCACCTCGCTCGCGTGGGCGACGATGTTCTCGTAGTGGAAGTTGTTGGCGTAGGCGGCCAGGCTGAGGTTCGCGCCGGCCGGCGGGCCCCGCTCCTGGTCGACGTAGTTCTCGATGAAGTGGACGGGGTAGGCGGTGTTGTAGATGGTGAAGTTGCGCCAGGTGACGTTGGCGATGTTGCAGGTGGTGCCCAGGACGCCCTTGAAGCGCGTGCCCATGAGCGAGTCGTAGATCACGCCGTTCTCGAACAGGTAGTTGCCGCCCGTGCCGGACGAGCACGAGATGGACACGCCGTGGGTGCCGTAGGCCTCGATGTTGCGCATCGTCACGTTGGTGGCCGGCGGCGCCACGTTGATCACGTCGTCGCCGTTGTACGACCACCAGCCGTCGATCACGACGTTGCTCGCGCTGCAGTCGATGCCGTCTGCGAGCAGACGGGTCCATAGTCAGTCATCAGCCAGGCGGGACAAGGGCGTTGCTCCGGATCGCCGCACGTACCGGTGTTGAAGGGGAACCCATTCTCGGACCGAGCGTCGAGCACCGTGTCGGTCATGTACACGTCCGAGCCCCCGATGGAGAAGACCCAGGCGACGGGCGTCAAGACCTTGAAGTCACGCAGGCGGAGACTGGTGACCTTGAAGGAGAAGAAGTGCGGCCGCTGGTTGTTGTTGCTGTCAGCCTCGCCGGCGGGCCACCACAGGTCGCCGTGCCCGATCCAGTAGCCGCCCTTGTTGCTCTTGACGCCCGTGAAGGTCACCCCCGTGCCGGAGACGGTGACCCAGTGGCCCTTGTAGACCTTGCTGTTCGACACCACAGCCTCGACCTGGCTGACGTTGGCAGGCAGGGTCAGGTTGCCCTTGACGACGAACTCGACGTTCACGAGGTTCGAGAACGTGATCGGCGTCCACAGGTTGTACGTGACGCAGGGGCTGAAGATGACGCGCGAGTTGCTCCCGCAGGCGGCCACCGCGGCCATGATGCCGGGCGCGTCATCGCCGTCTGGGTCCGCGTTCTTGGGGATGACGCACGTCTTCTGCAGGCCGCTGTTGGGCTCCTCGGGCAGCCAGTACGAGGCGCCCAGCCTCGGCAAGAGGCCGAGAGCGGCCAACAAAACCGTCGACTTCATGGCTTCGTAGGGGGGGGGAGGAGAAGCAGGAGTAGGGGGGATGCCGCGGATGGCAGATTCCACCTCCAACCGTGCTCGGAGAGCCAAGCGCCCTTTTATACATCTTCCTCCGAGCATCCATAGAAGGACTTTCTGTTTCCAGAACCAAGAACCACCGCCCGGGGGCCGCTCCGGTGTGGAGGCATCAGGGCGACGCTCGTGCGGAGAAGCTGGGGAAGCTGCAGAAGCTGTAGAGGCAGGGAAAGAGGGGGATACAGTTCCTCCGGGGAGGTTATCGATCTGCTAAGCTCCATTGAAGCTAGCGACCCAGCAGCGAGGAGACGAACAGGTAAGACGTCCAGACGTGGACGTTTGGTTCCTGACGGACGGGGCAAGGCTAGGTACATGTAGGGAGGAGGTGACGGCGGAATAGCAGGCCGTGAATTTCCACAAACCACAAGCGCGGACAGAAGCGGGACCTGCAGCAGCTTGCAGCGTCCGGGAGCCTGCCCGAACTGGTTAGCCCTGGAGAGCCGCACTAAGGGCGAATCATGGGAGATCTGGATGTCCCTACCTCAGCACCTTGAATGACCTGGTGCTTGGCTCCTCGGTGGGCGCCCCCGGTCCAGATTGTCCTGGCAGGTCGCCGGCAGACTCGGGGTGGTGAGGAACTCCATGTCCGAGTCGTTCGATCGGCGTCGGGTTGGAAGTCCGCTCGGCTAAATTTCGGATTCGGCGGGCCCAACGGGAGACTACGTGATCAATCGACACCATCCGTCGGCAGCCCATCTTCTTCCCTTCAACCAAGCGAAGACAACGTGGACGTGACAATGAGGCCGGCCGACAGCGAGCGATTCGCACGGCTCGTCGACTGGTCGGCTGCTCACGGGGCGTCCTTGCACCCCCGCGTCGAGATTTACGATGACGCTGCGACCGGGTTTTCCTTACGGGTGCGACAGGATCTCGGGGCTCAGCCGGAACCCCGCGCCGGCCTCGAGCCCGGAGAGACCGTCGTGTCCTGCCCCGTTTCGACGACGCTCTCCTACCTCAACGCCCTAAATGGCGGGGAGCCTCTCGATCTGGACAAGCCGGCGTCGTCGCCAGCCCCGGCGGCGGCTTTCCCCGGACGCTTCATGGAGGCGACGCCGCCCCACGTCATCGGCCGGTTCTTCCTCATGCAGCAGTTCCTGCGGGGCAGACAGTCCCACTGGTCGCCCTATATCGAGACGCTGCCCCAGCCGGAGCGCATCGCGTCTTGGAACCTGCCCCCCTTCTGGCCCGAGGAGGACGCAGACCTGCTGGACGGCACGAACGCGCACGTGGCGATGGAGGAGATCCGCGCCAACGTGTCCTGGGAGTTCAAGCGGGCGAGGAGGATCCTGAGAGAGGTCGGCTACCCGGGGTGGCAGGATTACACCCGCCTCCTGTACAACTGGGCGTTCTGTATCTTCACGAGCCGCAGCTTTACCCCCTCGCTGGTGCTCTCGGAGGAGGCGAAGGAGAAGATGCTCGGCTCGCTGCTTCCAGAAGGGTGCGGCCTCGACGACTTCTCGATCTTGCTGCCGCTCTTGGACGTCGCCAACCATGCGCCCACGGCCAGGGCCTTCTGGGATGCGCAATCGGACCCGAAGTGTCTCCGGCTGAGATTCCCGGATCGCTACGCCCCCGGTGAGCAGATCTTCAACAGTTATGGGCCCAAGACGAACAGCGAGCTGCTGCTCGGCTACGGCTTCGTCCTGCCGGAGACAGGAGAGATCCATAACGACTACGTCCACCTCGTAAAGAGAACTCAGGCTCCGACGCCAGGAGGGAGACCCGAGGACAGCGTGTCTGCCGGTACGGCGCGGCCGAAGCCGAGTGCTTTTCTGGTATCGCTGCGTCCGATGAGCCACCCCAGCTCCCTCAGCGGCCGGGCCAAGCAGCTGCCCCGCCGCAAAGACGCGCCCCGGCGGGAAATGCTTCCCGAGTTTGGCCTGTTCGGGGATGCCCTGCTGTACGACATGTGCACGACGCTGTGGAGCCCGGCCGAGAAAGAGAGGCTGGAGAAGGAGACGGATGCTCTACCCGCCGAGGACGAGCCCTTCCGCAAAGGGATGATGGTCGAGCGCGTCTTCGACGCGGACCCGGGGTCGCGCTTTGGCGACTTGGTCGAGAGGGTCCGGGAGATCCTCCTCGACCAGCTCGCTTCGGCCTATCAACGGCTGGCGGACACGCAGGTGGACGGCGACGACGATGGCGAAGCAGCAGATCTCGATCAGCACCCGAATCGGCAACTGGCAAGGCTGTACCGCAGGCAGTATATCAAGGTGTTACGCAACGCAATACAAGCTCTCGACCCCAGCGTAGAGCTGTTGCCCTTGACCTAGGACAGGTAGGCAGTCTGGCAGGACGCGCGCAGCCGGATACGGGGTGCCGGGATGCGGGGATCCGGCTTCGGGGCCAACTGCCCGCGCTGGTAGCTTTCTCCATCTACTTATCTCCCTCCCCATCGTGCTGCACCTTGAGTCTTACCGCATTAGCTGGTAGCTTCGGTAGTTGTCAAGAAATGGCGCCACAATCATTCCAGTGTCTCTCTGATTCCTATCCTAGTATAGGGGAGCAGCAGTCTGTAGGGGATGGGGGTATCATGGGGTCCAATCTTCTCCTTCACGAAGGTGCAAAAGAAATTATGAAAAAATAGGGAACAAATGAGGAAAAGAGCCCTATCCCGTCCGTGAAGACAAACTTAATACCCAAAACATGCATCTCCGTGGCAAGCGCCTCAATTCCCCTCAGACTATAAAAAAAAAAAAAAAAAAAAACAATGCCGAGCCTCCCATGTGTTGAACTCCGATCCTTCCGGTTTTTCACCCAGCCCCGATCCGGCGACGGCACTCCTCCCGGGCACCCACCCCATCCAGTCTCTGCCCCCAACAAGAATGAACCCCGCAAACCCGGCGAGGCCGAAGGCCGCAGTGCACCCATCCAATGCTCTCTATTGTGATGGGCGCCGCCTTTCCGCGGTATGACGGGAGTACCGTAGTAGGGGCCAATGCCAAGGCGAAAAGCCAAAAAAAAAAGGGGGGGGGGGGGGGCGAGGCAGAGCAAAACGGAATATCCAGCCCCGCCTTTCAAGACTATCTATTACCAATTACCTCCTACTCACTCGTCGCTGTAGCGACGACTGCCGATGAAAGCCTCCACTTCGCGGAGCGTTTCTTCGGGCAGCTTGGGGATGCTCTCGTTGAGCATATCCAGACACGCACGAGGTGCTGTGACGAAGACGAGGTACATGTGTCAGCAAGCCGGACGTAACCTCTCCCCCCGCCAGGTTGGGCGAGGTAGCAGGGGGTATTATCATTTGTAGCTAGAAGCACTTACGGACCATGGCCTCGACGGCGCTGTTGTCCAGGGCGGCGCTCATGCGCGCGGACCGGTAACAGTGGAAGCGTCGCTGCAGCGCGAGCATGCGCCTCCACAGGCGCGCCGTGTCCAGGTCCTCACCGTCGGCAGGGTCGAAGTGCCAGGTCGGGCCGGCGCTGGGGGTGCCGCGCGAGAGGGCCTCGAACCTGTATCTGCTGAAGAGGGAGGAGAGCGAGGAGGTGGTCGAGCGGCGCCAGCGGTGGAGGGTGCCGTTTCTGTCTTCTACTACTGCGACCGTGGCGCTTGTCGGCATCGTGGGCGGGAGAGCGGCGGGCTGGACGGGCTCGTCTTCCGCGGGCGTGATGGCGTCGTCATCGTCGCTATATGTAGACGAGGAGGAGATAGAATATCTCTGGCGGTAGTGGTGGTGACGGGGCTCGGTGGCCGGCAGGGGGGAAGCCCGTATCGCCATGATGGCAGATCGTATGCTGTCTATACTTGGTAGGAAATATGTCGGCGCTGATGCACTGCTCGCCGGCGGTGGCTAGAGATGGCGATGGTAGTGGTGGCGGAGATGGTAGGCTGGAGTGGTTGGGTTGAGATAGTTGGTGGTATGCTCAGATCTTTACCTGCAGGATCAGGGTGGGAGGAGAGGGGGGAAGGGAAGGGGCCCAATATAAATCAAAGTAATATCAGGAAGTGACGTCCTTTGTTTGGGGCCGTTTCTCCAAGTCCCCGTAAAACGGAGGCGTCTTAGCAGGAGGCAAGGGAGGGGAGAAGGACGAAGTAAAACGAAAAAGGTGGCACGTCGTCAGAGCTACCCCGGACCAGGGTAGGTAGTTTAAGAAGGGGGGGGGTCAGGCTGAATAAGTACGCGCGCGTGTTACCTTGAACCAACCTGTAGACTCCGTACGCACTAGATCCGTGAACCGCGGACAGAACACACGACACCACACAACCGCCGGACTAGTTGAGGACATCACCTCTACAGGGGCCAATCATACGGAAAATACATGACTCATTAGCCGATCTCTTATACCCGCCATCACCAGTGAGCGAGAGCCCGCGCCTTGGGGAGCATGGAAGTACCTGCTGGCGGATCTAGAGGCGGAGGAGGGGGAGGCGTAGGGAGAGGCGCAGAGTAGGATGGGGAAAAAAAGGAGAGGGGGAGACATCGTGGACGGATGTGGTAGCAGATGTACCTCCCTGCCGCGTGCATGTACTGTACAAATGTACTTCCGTACCGCGTGTGCTGCCTTTCCCTTGCAGGAATGGTGGGCACCCGGGGTAGGGCAAGTTCGCTGGGCGGACGGACGCCCGATCAGTCGGTCGGTCGGTCGGTCGGGCAGGCGGGCGGGCGGGCGGGCGGTCCTCTACGCATAGCTCTGCAAGAAGGTCAGTGGCGACGGGCTCCCATTTGCTGTCACGATGATGACATGACCGCCTCGAGTTCCATACGATATCGCCAGCACATCCGCTGGGGAGAGGCCACTCCGGCACGGCCAACAAAGCCGAGCTAGACCGCCTTGGCTGGTCGGCCGCATGGCCGCTCGACCTCAAGTACCGGGCAGGCCTCGAGCGCCAAGCTTCAGCCGCTTGGGCAGTCGGGTAGTCAGAAGTTAGTGCATTTTAGGTTCTGAGGTGCTGAGATGCTGCGGCATGCTGAGATGTTGAGACCCGATCCCATATGAGCGCTCACGCGCCGTTGGGAAAGAAATTCTAGGGTGGACGCCAGGGCGGATCACCGTAATCATACCGCAGCTGGCACTTGACCCCCCCCGGCCACAAAAAAAAGGGATTTGGGAGTGGGAAGAAGCACGGGGCGGTGTGGCGCCAGCCCAGGCTAGCCCTGACGTGATGTGATCAATCACAACCTAATCCCTTTATCATCCACCGCCCTCCCTTTCGTCCCCCCCTCCCCACCATCCATAATCTGTCATCTGTCAATATCACCTGCGGAGCAAAGCAACGTGCTGTACTGTACCTTTTTCCCACCCTGGTACTCCATGGCCTGGATACCTGTACAAATATGCATGCTGTCGCTGGGCACGAAGGACTGTGGCTGCATCAAAGGCCTACACACGGACGGGATGAGTAGCAGAGAGAGGGGAAGGGGAAAAGCCTCCCTCCATCTCGACAACGGAGTCCTCTAGAGGGAGGGTGGTCCGCGGAAAACGAGAGACACGCATGCGTTCCCGTGGAGCAGATGCGGTGTTTTAGACACGCAGAATGCTACCTACCTGGTCGTAGTCTCACCTCCGCTACCACCACACTGCAGTGCTCTCCGGACACAAGTGGCCGCAGCGCCAGAGATCGCGCGTTGCGTGCCTATCCGGTGTGCAGGAGGGCCGTGCTCGTGGTGTCGATCAGCTTCCCCTCCCAGCTAGTGTCGAGAGCTTCTCCATGGAGAGCTCCTTGCTAGCAGAACTCGCAGCTTCGTTCGGCCGATAGCGGCGGCGCGGCGGCGGTGGCGGATGCCGGCAAGCAAGTGAAGCAGCCTGGCAGGCAAGTGTCGATACGAGCTCATAACAAGGATGGATGGTGCGAGTGTGCGCCTCCATCTAGATAACTGATAGATGAGCGTCGGGCCGGGATAAGCAGCAGTTCGCCTGCATGCAGCTTTCAATTTGCGCGCACATCCAACAAAATCGACAGACACACATCGGAGCGTGGACTGACGATGGGTGGTTCAAGTTGTGCAGGGCAGCGGGGCCCGCTCCTTAGTGGAAAACGCTACATGTACAGGGGGGTTCGACGGGACTTTCGGCAGGCGGAATGCGCCGGGATTTGCTTCAAGTGCCGGGCGGTGGGGGGGGGGGGGGAGTGGAAGGGGCTTGAGCCAGGTCCTGTACATGTAGTGCGCTGTTAACTTCTGCCTGCCTCTAATTCTAGTCCACCTCCATGCCAGGAAATCTTGTTTTCTGCCTTCTTGAACATCCGGACCTTTCTACAGCCAGGTGGTGAGCTATTACCTACCAGACCTCACGATGATGGCGTCCCAAGTCCCTTCGCCCAAGCACCGTTTGATGGGTCCCCTTCCCCCCCCACTCCCACAAAAATGACAGGCGGTACTCCGTATCGGCTCGAAGTCTCGAGCAGACGGAAAAGTCTTCATACCTGCCGAGGCACAATAGGTCAGGCAGTTGGTGCGAGCCCCTCTCTCCTCTCCCGCCACATCGCAAGGGCCGAGATGCGCATCTTCACTCTTCACATAAGTGGCTGCATGCGACCTCTCCATCTGCCATCGCCCCCGCCCTCGCGGTTTCAAGAGCTGCACGGACTGCGCG
>JAKLNC010000110.1:0-91125 GCA_022813145.1 Barbatosphaeria neglecta | reverse complement strand
CGCCCCGGGTCGGGGCCGCGGCGGCCGCGGCGGGCCCGCGGGGCCTCCTCGCCCGGGGCGGCTGTTGTGGCCCCCCCCGCGCGGGGGGGGGGGTGAGAGGTGGGAGGGGAGAGAGGAAAGAGGAGGGAGGAGAGAGGAGGGAGGAGAGAGGAGGAAGGAGAGGGGAGGGAAGAGAGGGGAGAGAGGAGGGAGGAGGGAGGAGAGAGGCACGTCAACGTCTGGCTGCTCGGCCTGCCGAAGTATCTATCGCCCTGAAGGCGGCGCAGAGAACGGAAACCGAGAGCAGGCCTCGAATCAATCGGGGCCGGGCGACGTCCCGGTATGCGCAGGAGAGGCTGGACAGCGACAGGGAGGCGTCAATGGCTGGCCGGAGGGTCGCACGTGCGTCGGCTCGGTGGTGGTTGGTGTGGCCTTCGCTCGCCCTCTTTTTTAGGTGTGTGTGAGGGGAGGTCGGCGCACAGAACAGTTGCTCTACGACCTCAGCACTCGGCGCCACTAACCGCTGTAGCTGGACTGGATCAGGTAAGGTAGGCGGATCAGGTAAGGTAGGCACCGGTAAAGCAGGTACTTGTAAGTACGAGCCTCGAGGAGGGCCGTCCGTCAGCGCTACGGCACGACTACGTACTCGACGTAGGTAATCGCATGCATGGGCCGCTTGCTATGCGCGCATCTGCCGCTATGCGTCTACCCGGTGCAGGTCTCTCCCCGGCGGAAAAAAAGAAAAGGGAAAAGGAAAAGGGCGAGAAAGGCAGAGCAGGAGAGGGCGCACGAAGGAATGGAAGTAAACAGAGCAGGCATGCACAAGTAGCTTATAAGCACTGCGCAGAAAGCAAGGAACAGCTTCCAGCAAGCGCCAATTGGCTGCCACTGGCGATTCCCTGCTTTCTCGCGTCTCAGGCGCCCAGGACAGGCGCTCAGGACAGGCGGCCAGGGTTCAGCTCGAGCTCCTCCGCGCCGTTCGATTGGAGGGGCGAGGCCTGGTGTGGCGCCGTTTCCCCTGCCGCTCCCTGTAAGGTACAGGCCGCACAGGGGGGCAGGGGACGCCACAGGGGAGCAGGGGACACTACAGGGGACACTACAGGGGACACCACAGGGGACACCACAGGGGACACCACAGGGGACACCACAGGGGACTGCACGGGGACCGCACAGGGACCGCACAGGGACCGCGGTACCTGGACCTGGTCGAGTAACACCGACGTTTGAGGCTTGAAACGGCGGGGCTGTGTGATCTCCCGCCCCTCGGCGGCAGCAAGTCCACTCGATCCCTTCTGAACTTCATCCAGATAGGTACCTGTAAGGTACCTGTAGGAACCATGCGCGGATTACCTACGTAAGAGTTCTGCTCGACGGCCCAGGTGACTAGCAGATGGCGATACAGACTACTAAGTGACGGGACGCGCTCAACGGCTCCCGGAACCTGGAGTCTTCCCGATTCGGGCGAACCTGGGCACGTGAGTACCTAGGCTAGGTACCGCCAACCGGCCGGCCTGCTCAGTCCGGCCGGCGGCTCGGGATACATACTCCATCTCGGTCTAGCTGGTGGCAACGCTCAAGGGACGCAGCTCTCGCTGAGGATACTCCATTTGCACCCTGCAGGTTTTGCGGTCAACCAACCTTCCAGTTGGGCAAATTACTACCTAGAGACTAGCTAAGATGAGGTGCGTGAGGTGCCTACACACACGTAACGGCCCGTCTACAGGTGACTACTATCCACACGGCGGCGCAGGATCCATCGTCATATTCACATCAGTTCTGCTGTCGCTCTCTTCGCTCCCTTCGCCGCATGACCTTCCCCTTCCCCTTTTCGTTTCTCTTGCCGCCTCGCTCCTCGTATCTGTACATACGCGATATTCTCTTCGCCTGACCCGTGCATCGTCCGTGATGGCCGTTGCACCGCCTCCCTCTGCTCTCTAGCCCCAAACACCCATCACCATCTCGTAGTAGATAGAGGCCAGATCTGTCGAGTACCGCAGTCGCCGGTCCTCGGCCAGAGGCAGGCGCAACACCTTATCCAGACCCATCTGTGGCAGGAAGACCAGGGTGTTAGCTGCTGAACACTGTATACGGCCGTGGGGGGTGGGGAGAATAGTATCCCGGACATTGTGCTTACCTCAGCCCGGTTCGCCGCCGAAGTGGCCTCCTTCGCAACCACGTCCGCCATCTCCGTCACCGCCGCCACCTCGACCGTGTTCTTGTCCCCCGCGCTCTCGTACAGGGCTGGCAGGCTCGACATGAGCCTCTCGATCACCGCGACGGGTGCCGGCTGGCCCCGCTTCCGGTGCGCCACCAGCTCGAGGAAGTTGCCGTACACCTCGCCGCCCAGGTGCCAGTCGGGGATCGCGTGCCGGTGCGGCCTGAAGCTGGCCAGCATCGACGAGATCTCTGCGTAGTCGCGCTCGATGATCGCCTTGGGCGCGAGCTCCCGGCCGAAGATCTTGTGTGCGTCCGCAAACGCCGACGCCCGGAGAAGGCACTGCGCCTCCAGTGACGGGAACCCCTGCCGGCTGCGCCAGTGCAGCGCCGCCGCCTCCCACACCCATGCCGCTGGGATCTTGAGCTCCTCCACAAGCCGCTCGTACAAGTTGCTCGTCTTGGCCTCTCGCGTGAACAGAGATCCTGCGTGGTGTCCGAGCAGCTCCTGTACCGCCTTGATGCGGGAAGCCGGGTCCGTGAGGTGCAGCAGCACCCAGATGGCCATCGTCCAGTCGCCTTTCTTCGCGTTGCAGGCGATCTCGGTCGCAAACGAACACGTCAGAGCATCGGCGCTCTCGCGGGACAGCCGGACCTTGCCCGTTGCTCCGAGCGCCTGGCCCAGCTGCCAGCAGAGTCGGAAGCTGAACGGTGTCGGCTGCCAGCTCGCCGGGTGCAGCACCTCTTCCAGGCGCGCCTTCCCAGCAAAAACTTTCAGAAGGCCAAACAGCAGGTCCTCCCGCTCGTCAGCCTGGGCATCCGTCCATGAAGCTCCTACGCCCGCGTCCATGTACCAGGGCCGCGGACGGGGCACCTTGCCCTGCTCGACATCCTCTATGAACCGCTCCACCGCCTTGCCGATGCCGTCCTCCGCCAATATGCCGTACCAGAGCCGGAGGCCGAAGGCTTGCTTCCAGTCCAGGCCGAATCGCTCCGAGATGACCTCGGACTCCATGCGGTTCTCGATCCCGCCGCCCTTCTTCCCCTGGCAAACCGTGACGTTGCCCGCTAGCAGTGAATAGATGGTTCGGAGCGGCACCGTGAATTCGGACAGCACGTCGCCTCCGTGCCAGTCCTCGATCTGCTCCCGCATATCCTTCTTGAACGCATCGCTCGTCCCGATCAGGGACACTAGCGTCGCCGCTTTGAAGTCTTTCGCGTCGACGAGGGCCCGGCAGGCTAGGCCGATTTTCCGGCCCGCGAGATGCGCCACCGCCTTAGCCTCTGCAGAGCTGAGGCTGTTTGCGCGCTCCGTCGACGCGTCGCCGACCAGGTCCGCCCAGAACTTAGCCAAATTTTCCCTACGCAGGCGAACCTCCTCGACGGGATCCGCTCCGCCGGCAACGGGGTCGAAAAGGACACCAGCCAGTCCCCACACTGACAGCTCGTGGTCTCGCAGCTGTCTCGCTACAGCATCACCCGGCGACGGCTTCTGCTTCGAGGAGTCACCTCGGAATGTCGCGAAGGTGTGCAGAGGCGGCGTCTGGCGCACGGACACCGTCGGAACGCCCTTGACCAGATCGATATAATACTTGTGCTGGTGCTCGGAAATGCCTTGGAGTGGGTCCTGCAAGATAAAAACAGTGAGATTCAAGAGTGCCATAAAACGATCGAGAGGTTGGATTGCTGGAAGCGCAAGCCTTACCTCCTCTGGAGCATCCATCCCCGCAAAAGGGTTGGTCATGGCAAGAGGAAGCGCTGCCTTGTCGGTTTGGTTGCCGAAAAGATCGCGCCTCGGCTTGGAGGCGCTGTAGATGCAGGTTCCGTCGGCTGCCCAACTAGGCTTGAAGGACTGGTGGAATGCTCGCTCAACCCGGTCCATATTCGCTTCGTCGTTGAGATTCTTGTCTTGTCTCTTGTACGGCCACTGTGAAGAAAAAGGCAATCAAGTTTTAGCGAAGTGAATTTTCTATTACGGGCGCAGTGCAGTGCATAGTGATCAAAGCGTGCATGATAGGTACAGGGACAAATTGCCACAACACGATAAACAAACAAGGCCAGCCCTCAAACTCCGCCCAGACGTTCTTCTGATAGTGATTGATGGTAGGTAGAGGGGGAGGCTAAGCACCCACCTTCATAAAGCCCTTCGCCGGCACGATCGGCTGCTGTTGAATCTGGGCCGATGCCTTCGCCTTGTCGAACAGTGAATTCATGAGGTCGATGCTCGTCGCAAAACCACGGCCGTCTGACACGGTACGCGACCTGCCACCCGCCGCTGCCTTGCCAAAGACGCCCTGATCCAGAGGCTGCAGCTGCGGTTGAGCAATAGTGGACGCGTTAAGTGCCTTCAGAGCGGCACGGTCGCGCTTCTGAGGACTAATCGTCCTCTGGAGCATCTCTGCCCAGTCGTCGCCGTTCGCAACTTGAACCTTCACCGGAGTGGCCGACTCCTTGATTGCGCGCATCCTGGCTCGCACAATGCCGGCCGGGGTCTCCTGAGATTGGGCACCAGGGCCCAGGTATGGCGAGTCTTCAGGCTCCGCGGCAAGGTACTGTCGGGGAGAAGAGGTCGCCATATCCTCATTCTCCGACCAGTCACCTTCTAGATCCATGTCCTCGTCCTCAGCCGTGACCGGCATAATAGCGAGGGAACCCATGTCCGCGGAGCGATTAGATAAAAAAGACTGCTGCTGCATGCTCATCTCTTCCTGGCCTTTCTGCTCCCCATTTGCAGCTTCCTCCTCGTCGTCGGAAGCGTCCCGGCCGTCAAAGGAGCCGGGAAGAGGTCGGTGCTTGTGCCGGAAATTGAAGGTATCATCGGCCTCAGTGCTGATGATGGTGTTATCAACGGCGGATTCATCAACGGCTGCCGGCTCATCCGCAGCCGGGGGGTTGTGGCCATTGGCTATCATCTCGGCATCGGTCTCATCCTCGTCGTAGTCCAGTCCATAGGTCGTGAAATGCTCCACACGGAACGTCCATATACCAGTCTCTGGATTGTAGTCGATGAACGTTGTGTTCTCAATCGCTTTCAGTCGCTCGATGTGTTTGAGCACCCGAGGGCCGCTCTTCTCCTGCGATCGGCCGCGCGGCCAGGACTGCTCGAGGGAGATATGCGACGGGTTGTTGAGGCACTTCCCCACGAGCGGCTTCGTGGCAGCGTTGGGGTAGACCGTTGCGGAACGTGTCTCTAGCTGCACAATTCCGTTCGGGATATCGTCGAGATTGATGTTATTCAAGTCGACCGGGACCACCCACTGGATCTGGCCGACACCACGACGGCCGACGGTGAAATTGCTCACGGCCGAGCGCTGCACTCGATTCATGTTGTTGATTTCTTCCTTCGACGGCTCCATCCAGTAGTCGCCGATGTCCTTGCCGTTAGTGGCGGTGGCGGCGGCGGCTCGCTGGCTAGCTTCTGCTTGAGCGGCTGGGGAGCCTTCTTCGTGAACGATGGCCAGCTCCTTACCCTTGCCCTGGTCCGTCTCGGGGGTGGCATTCGACGAGCCGTTGGCTTTGGTACCATTGATACTGTTGGGCGTCCGGGTCGGCGGCCGGAGATAGCCCAGATCCTGTTGCCCATTGACCGAGGACTCGGGCACCTGTCCAGCCTGTGCGCCGTTCTCGATAGCAGGGACAGTCGTGTCGAAGCTCACTCTCTTGGTCAACTTGCGTGAGCCATTAGCGCCGTCCTCGGACGGCTTGTCTTTGATTGGAGTGCTGAACAGGTCATTGCGGACGTCACGATTGATGACGAGCTTCTTGATGCTTCCTGTAGTACCGTAATGACGAGGGCCCGTGCTGGATGAGAAGGCGCCTGGCGCAAGAATGCTGTCCTCGACGTTGAAACTCCGGCGCAAGTTACTGGAAGAGATGCTCTTGCTCAATCCGCGACCCATGCTGCCACTAAGCAGCAGGCTCTGGCCGAGGCCACCGGGCGTAGACACTACGCTCGAGGGGCTAGTAGGGGTGCCGAAGGTGCTGTAGGAGAAGCCATAGCCCCTCTTCTGAGGCGTTATGAATTTGGTAGCCGAAGCCGGGTTCAGCTTGTACAGCGGCAAGATCGAGCTCCGCCGCGGAGTCTTCGACCTGCTCCCGGCCAGGGGAGTGGCCAGGGGGCCGGGGTCTTGAATATTACCCGTCCCGACACCTTGGAAGAGAGAAGTAGCGCCATAGGCCGAAACGTCGTTGATGCTTGTGGACAGCGACTGCGGGGCAGCTTGAGCGCCTTGGGAGCCTCCGAAGAGCGAGTTGCCCAGGGTGGGCGCTTGTTGCGGTTGCTGTGTGATGATACTACCGAAGAGTCCGGTTTGTTGCTGGTTAGGCTGAGCGCCGAACGACCCGCCGCCAGCCGTGGGCATGGTGGTCGAGCCAAATAGCGACGATTTCGGCTGGTTCTGGCCTAGGCCGCCGAACAACGATGACTGTTGTGGCTGCTGTTGAGCCTGTGCGTTCGTACCCAGGTTGCCGAAAAGACCGCCGCCCCCGGTGGCTGCCGTCTGGGTCGTGGTGCCCGAGCCGAAAAGCCCACCAGTTGCGCCGCCTGGCTTCGCACCGAATAGGCCTGCTGCCGGTTGCTGGTTTGTCGTCGCGGCGCCGAAAGGGGTAGTTGTCGGGGCCCCGCCGCCAAAGAGTCCACCTGCATTCGGCGTGGCAGTCGTGGCGGCGGTGCTGCCGAAAAGGCCCCCAGCAGGCTTCGCCTGGCCGAAGAGCGAGGTGCTAGTCTGTTGTTGCGCTTGCGGCTGCTGCTGGGCGCCAAAACCAGTGCCGAAGCCACCGCCGGTTGCGGTTTGCCCAGCGCCGCCAAAAAGGCCAGTGCCACCCGTCTGTGCCGTATTGCCAAACAGACCAGGCGTTGTGCCAGTGGTATTTGCCGCAGAACCAAAACCACCAGTAGTTCCTGTATTACCGAAGGCTCCCGTGCCGGCCCCCTGAGTGTTGGTTCCGCCAAAACTGAAGCCGGTGCCAGCGGGCTTGGCCTGATTCGCGGTGTTTCCGAAGAGGCCGCCTCCCGCGGCATTCGAACCGAAGCCAGTGCTCGTAGCCCCCGTGTTTCCGAAGCCAGTGGAAGACGAACCAAAGAGTCCGCCAGCCTGTGCCGGCTGAGATGTGGCAGCGCCGCCAAACATGGTGCCGCCAGTGGCTGCCGGCTTCGAGCCGAAGAGGCCACCACCACCCGACCCGAAACCTCCACCGGTGCCCGTCGCGGTCTGACCGAAGCCCGATGAAGCCTGCTGGTTGGACCCGAACAGACCGCCACCCGTAGTGGTACCAGTGGCAGTGCTGCCAAACGCCGAAGGCTGACTAGTCGAACCGAACCCACCAGTTCCAAAGTTGGAGCTTACACCAAAAGCGCCAGTGCCACCAGCGTTGCCGTGACGCCTGCCCTGGTAGTAGTCAGCCAGTCGCAGCTCGTCGGTGGACCACTTCTTGTAGACATCCATGAAGAGGATGTTGTTGTAGGAGTTCTGCATGGCCGAGTTGGGCTCCTTCTCGACATACGGCGTGAAGGCCACCGCAGCGGTGCCTTGGGGGTCACCGACATTGGTTCCGATGCCTGGATTATTCTGGGCGCCAAAGCCAGAGCTCGTAGAACCTCCTCCTCCAAAGGTAGACAAGGTAGACGAGGGGGTGCCTCCAAACAGAGTCGTGCTCGAACCAGTAGCAGTTCCGGTTCCAGAGCCGAAGGTTGTGGCCGGCTTGTTACCAAAAAGCGATGTGGAAGCTCCGCCGCCGAAAGGAGTTCCGGAAGAGGCCGTCGTCCCAAAACCGCCGCTACCACCGCCGAACCCGGATGATCCAGCCGTTGTTGTCAGGGACGACGCTCCAAAGATTCCGCCGCCACCAGTCGTAGTTGTGGAGCCAAACCCAGGCTTCGCTCCAAAGGCACTATTTGTATTCGTCCCGAAGCCGCCTAGAAGTACAAGGGAAAAAGGTTTGTTAGCGTATTGGTCAACACTCGAGGGAAAGCAAGCGAGACGAAAATTCAACAAGGGAGACAAGGAGCAGGGACGGGAAAGACAAAAGTCCTGTTGCCTGCCCCTCGGGTCTCCCACTCAAGAGCAGGCTAGATATGCGCCACGACGGTGAAGTCGGGGGAGTGTCCAAAGCGTTCGACGAAATCTGCATAGCAAGACGATAACAACTCAAGAGAAGGTTGAAGTATCGTACCACCTGTGCCTCCAAAGCCGGTCCCGGATGAGCCTCCAAAAAGGCCGCCACTGCCAGTTCCACCGCCCGTTTGTGGGGCGCTGCCAAAAGCAGTCGTGCCAGTCGAACCGAAGCCTGTCAGGGAGAGCGCCGCAGGGTTAGGTCCGCATCATCCTGGATCGCGAGTCGGAGCGGCCGGCGCCCGAAAGGAAAGCCCGGGCGAGAGAGCAGATGGCTGGGTGGGCGGCCGAGCGGGCGGGTGCCCCATGGAAGGGGCCGTCGACCAGATAGGGAAAGAAGACCAGGCCGTAAGGTCGAGAGAGGGAAGTGCACAAAGGAGAGTCGCTTGATGATACAAAAACTCGTCTGCTTACCTGTTGAGGTGTTGGCTGTGTTTGCCCCGAAGCCAAAGCCGCCAGATTGCTGTGGCTGCTGCTGCTGACCCTGCTGGCCGAAGCCACCAAAGCCGCTGCCGCCGCCGAACGACATCGTAAATGGTAGTTATCCGATCAGTGTTGATCAGGTGAATGTGAAGAGAGGTGCGAAGAGGCGGGTAGGATTAAGGGTAAAGACGTCCGTATGCGCAAAGGCGGAGGGCGGCCGTAGAAAGCGAGGCGCGCGCCCAATACGCGTCTCACCCGCACGCCGTCCTTTGGCCCCAGTCAATCGTGGCGGAAAATCGTAAATGACCGATTTCCGGAGGCGCGTATAAGAATCCGACCTCGAGAGTCAAACGCAGCGACGCGTGACGGTAGGTGAGTTAGGAGTGGCTGTTGCCAAAGCTCGCTGGCTTTGCGGTCCCTCCCTGCCGTCGATGTATCTCTGGGGGGTTGGCGGGAAATGCTGCTTTAGGAGTCCTAGACAAGAAAAGTTCTGTCTCTTATGCTGCCGCGAAAGAAAGCACCGTAAGGGGGAATTAGAAAGAAAGTAACAGAGAATGAGCGAAGTGGAAGGGCTCAAGAAATAATCAAGAGACGGACAGCGGCAACCCCCTCCAAGCAGCGCGCGCAGTTTGGAGGTTGGGACAGCTTCGCAGGAGAAGGGCACTCGTAGTTTTCCGAGTCAAAGAGGTAGAAGCCCGATGGCTGGCTGGCAGGAGTGGAAAAGTGATGTGCTAGCGGGAATGCGGCGAATTGGAGCGGGCGCTCTGCTAGTGCCTTTTTCTTTGCTGTCCAATTCTGCCCAGTCCATACTAGCAAATAATGCCCCAGGCAGCAAACGCGCGCTTTCTGGCCCCACATACCTGGTCTGCCTACTCAGGTATGTATTATCTAATCCGAATTCAGAACGCTGATTGGTATGAAGACATCGCTTACTAACTTCGCACCTCTGCCTGGAATGTCCACCAAATCAGGTGCCGTTTTGCGGCGTTGTGACTCGACGAGGCAGACTTGCGACGGCCAACAACCGCGATCTCATTGGCAGCAACGATGATCTCTTTCTACGTTCTGTCGCAGATGTCGTGCCCAATCCAGAGGGGGGTTGGTTCTTGCAAGCTCAGTTCCCGCGTTCAATGGACAAAGAATACTGAATCATGTAAGAAATGGGTGCGAATCACGTTTGCAACAGCTGCGAACTGAAGAGCCAAACCGTACCTCTCTACTAACGACAAATCGGCATTCGGTAATCGGCGCAATGCCGCAGCGTCGGTTCTCAGGCTCTCCCGGGCCTTTGTGTCAGCATGGAAAGTCGCTGCTGGCAGAAGACAGCGTGATAGTGTATTCACGAACGTTATCCGGGGAAGGGATATCCGAAAACAACCCGCTCCACCGTGCGTTCCCCCTTTCGCCATGTCCCCATGGAGACGTACAAAAAAAGCGCTACCCAGTCTTGCCAGGATAACGGGGCCAGAGGCAAGAATAAAAGTGACAGAATAGGGTGACAAAAGAAAAAAAAGAATACTGTGGCATGGGGAACTACTTAGGTACATATATGTAGGTAGGTAGGTCGGACAATCCATCTGTCTAGTAGGTCAGTGAGTAGGTCAGGTAGGCATGTGGATGCATAAAAGAAGAAGTGGTGACGAATGATCCCCAGCTAGGCAGCCATACAAACGCCAATCCCTTGCTAGTTGTCCGCCCTCCCTGTTTCTGGCGTCTAGAACTGAATCAGGTCCCCAAGGTTGCTTTGCTGCTGTTGCTGCTGCTGCTGCTGCGGTCGAGCGGCGAATGGGTTGCTGGCTCCGGCTGCCCCAAAGCTGTTCATACCGGCAGGGCCTGTTGCGGCAGGCATCTGCTGTCCACCATATGACACCGTGGGCATACCCGTAAACTGAGTGCGCAGGAAGGGGTTGTTGGTGCCGGTCGGGTCGGTATTGAGCCTGTTGAGGCCAGCTCCGGCGCTGTTGACGAAGGTCCCAGGTGCTGTGTGTTGGGCCGGAATCCGCAGCTGACCCGTGTTGCCGAAGGTATCCATGCCATCGCCGCTAGCGAGCAGCGCGTTGAGCTTCGCCTCGTGTTCGCTCAGCTCTCTCCGCGGAAGCTGCAGCTGAGGCTGAGGTTGAGGCTGGGGTTGAGGCTGGAGCTGGGGCTGGGGCTGGGGGGATGGCTGCATCACGAACGATGTGGGCTGTGGCTGCTGGTTGAAGGTCGACAACGTCTTCTGCTCCGGCAGGCTACCCAGGCTCGGCATGGAAGGTGTCTTGAAGGTCTGCGGCCGAGCGGCAGTTGATGCGAAGGGGTTGTTGGAGCCCGTCGGAATCGGCTTCATAGCTAATGCCGCATTATTCGTAGCCCACGGATTGTTGCTGCCGGGCTGGAGCGTCGGCTCCTGCGCCTGCGGGGACTGGACTTGCTGCTGCTGTTGCTGGGCATACGGGTTATACGCCGTCTGCTGGGGTTGGAACGACTGCAAAGCCTGCTGGCCATACGGGTCGTAGCCGGTCTGTTGCGTGCCAAACCCATTGGAGAAGCCATTCTGGTAGCCAGTTGGCTGTGTGGGAAATCCTGTATATGCGCTGCCGAGGTAGCCCGTCGCCTGTCCCATCTGCATCTGGTTTTGATCGATAGGATTTGCGAAGAAATCCACGGCGCTGCCCTGCTGGTAGCCCTGATTGAACCCGGTGTACTGCGGCTGCGAAGTCTGGGGTGGCTCGTCATCGAAAAGGGACGCCGCGTTGGTCTCTTCAAGCTCGCGTCGGCGGCGCTCCTCCTCCTCTCTGCTCAGCTTCAGGGCCTTCGCTAGGTCGTCGTCTTCTGCGTCGGTCTGCCGGCTCTCCCGTTTCTTGCGGTCTTCTTCCTCCTGGTACTTGCTCGCCTCGATGGCCAGTTTGTACTCTGCATCCTCCTCGTCGTTGAGCTGGCGCCGTTCTCGGCGGGGGCGCTGTTGCTGGTCCTGGGGCTGTGGCTGGGGGCCGTACTCATCAAGCCCGGTGACCCGAGACTTCCAAGCCCTTCTATCGGTGCGCTCCACGCGCAGACGCTCATCGTCCAGGATCAGAGATGTCAACTCTTTCGCGGCGACCCGAACTATAATGGAGGGTCAGCGGACGTCCCCCCTCCGCAGGGGATGGAAATCATCGCCCCAATGGACGCTGTTATGCCTGCATACCATTCTGGCCAACGTCTCTGATCTCATCGTCGATGTATGTGAATTCACGCAGCGTTTTGATGATGTAGACATTCGATTTCGCCCAGGTAACCACAAGCTCGGAGCCTTCGTGCAAGCAGTAGTCGAGGACCTTCAGGGCCTTTAATACGTGCCGCCAGTTTTTGCCCTTGTCGTTGAGGCGTTTGTCGAGCATGTCCATAATCTCGTAGAACTCACTGGACCTGTCGCGCCGAACGTGACCAAATTAGCAGCAATCGCAAGAAGGGGTCTCGAGGGAACGTACGAGTTGAAGGTGAGCTGAGCGATCTCGCTCATCTGGCTCCCCGTCGGTCCCCATGGGTCATTGCTAGTCGCTGCGCGAGGACGAAGTCAGTGCAAACGAACCTCCAACGAACAGATCCCCAGCGACAGCGCCCCTGGCCCCTCCGCCACAGCATCTGCCGCGGTTAACCCCCCAGCAGAACGCACCTTCGCGCACTTTGACCTGCGCGCTAGAATATCCCTTTGTAACGTTCTTCACACTTCTCATAACTTTCGACATCTCGGCGGTGGACGGGGGCGGTTGTCGCCGACGAAAACAAAATCGAGAAGCAGCGACCAGAGAAAGGGGAATGCGTAGGGAACGCGAGGTCGGTGGTCGGCGATGGAGGGGCGATGGCCGGTGCAAATGTGGACAGATCTTATCGCAATGCGAGGTCGCCCGTGTGTTGTAATGGTGGGAAGCTCTAGGAAAGCTGCGCGCACGCTAGCTAAGAAGGCACGCTAGGAGAACCCGATCCCGTGGGCTCCAAAAATGCCTCTTGGCTTGTGAAGGCCGCGCAATCTTGACAGATAGCCGAAAGAAGCGCGACACAGGCAGCTGACAGCCACGCGCAGAAGGGGAAGCGGTGGAGGGATTCCAGGGAAAGTTATTATGAGATGTTGAAAGAGGGGCGACGCCTCAATGCCGGGTATATGGGGGACGCAGGTAGGACGGGCAGGGAGGTATTAGCACCAACGCCGTGAAGGTAAAGGAGAGACGGAAGTAGGTAGGTCCTCGAGGTTGGCGGGTATGGAGGTGAGAGAATAAGGTAAGTCTGGTCGGTATGGAAGTACGGAAGTTAGGAGGTGAGTCCCTGTGAAAGTTGGCTGCTGCTGGACTTAGGGGTGCTACGCTGTTTCGTTAGCGGGGATCCCCTTCTTACTATGGCCACTCGGCTGGGCCGCCGCACCATCGACGGCTTACTTGCTCTCCGGTAGGCTGGCGTGGCTGGTTAGGGGTTACTGTGCGAGTTCCTTGGCCTACCTGGTAGCCCGGTGCTTGGAGGTACGTAGGACGTAATAATGCACGGTACCTACTCCCGGCCTTTGGTTCGAATCGTCCTCGGTGTCCCGGCGGCCAGCGCAAGCACGCTCATGTCTGCTGGAGCCGGCAGTTGGCTATTCGAGATGCGCGACGAGAGGAACGGGAGAGCGCTGTCGCTGCAGTTGCCGGAAGATAAGAATCGGTCTACGTGCTGTCCACGCGGAGCTTCTTGCACTATAAGTGAAGATCCACTAACATGAACACAGCCCATACGGCTTGCCACTGAGGCAGGTTCCCGCTCTCCCGGGCCCCGCAACTGAATGGGCGCTTGCGCGGGTGGCCAGAGCGTCAGCCACATGCCATGACGAATCGCCCGCCAGTGGCAACCTTGGAAGCTTCTCTTGGATGTACGGAGTAAAGGACCCGTAGGTACGCAGGCATGACAGATACCTACCTGTCTGCCCAAGCTGGCTCAACGGCCAAAAAGATGTCGCGCCGGGCAGACATGCAGGCGTGGATGGGGCTAATGCACCTGGTACCTGGAACCTGAACGCTCATGCCCTTCCAGGATATCTCCGATCAAGCATCTGGCATTTATGAAGTACGCAGCAGGCTGTCCATACTCTGTACCTAGGTACTTAGTATATTTTTATTTTTAGGTATCCAGCGCTGCATGACGTAGCGACTGCGTTCTGCTTCGAGACGATGGGCTACCGATGAAACTGACCCTTTTTTGCACCGCTTCCTCGTGAGGAATCTCCATCTGCAAGCTTGCCTGATTTGGTTGCCGTCGTACTCTTTTCATGCTGAAAAGTTGAGATAGAGATAGTGTCTATATAGGTAGGATACGGCAGTACTGCGAAGAAGCAAGTGCCTTCCCTAGTTCGTTTTGAAGACAAGATCGCAGATGGAAACGAGCGATACGCTAGCAGCTCTGGCTACAGTGGGCACACAGCAATGATTTCTCAACGAAAACAATATTAACACGTACCTAAATGTATACCTACATATAAGCTTTATGTAAGTGTTCATAGAGGCTGTTGTGTTAGCAGCAAGCGCAGATCGCCCCCGGTATACGCCGCCTTCCCAGGGTATCAACTAGTTGTCCTCCTTCCCGTCCACATCGGCCATCACAATGTCCTCGCTCCCATTGCCACTGCCGCTACCGCCCGCCCTATTTCTCCCCGACCTCGGTGACGCCTTTCCCTTGTTAGACGCCGAACTCCCGTTGAGACCGTTTCTCTTGTCAGATTTGACAGACGCCGCCGTCTGGACCCGGACAGTATCCTCGGCGTCCTCATTGCTTATTGCCTTTCCGCGCGTATCCTTCTTTGGATTCTGCTCTCCAGGCCCAGCGGCCTCCTGGCGGGCTCGCTCAATCCATCCCGGTGGGAATCCCGGCCCACTGTCGGCATTCCCATAATCGCTCTTCTTCGTACCCTTGGGCCAGCGTCCAGGCCCCCGACCTGTTCCGCCCGTCTTCCTCTTGGATGACGACTTTGGCTTCGATGTAGACGACCGCCGCGCAGGCTTTCCGGCGGGCCGACGTGGTCGAGGCCGCGATGCACTTGCGGTCCGCGAAGGAGGCGGTCGTGGGATTACCGGGCGAGGGCGGTCCACCCGCCGCGTGGAAACGGGCGGGAAAACCGCGAAACGGGTGGGCGGGATGTCCTCATATACCGTCATCCAGTCTCCCTCATTTTCCCCGGCTTCTCCATTCTCTTTAGTACCACTAGCTAGCCCCGTCGAGGCAGGGTGACCCGTAGAGCCCGCGCTATTATCACGAGGGGCAACACCGTTCTCCCCAGCCGAGCCACCTCCTCTGCTGGGTGACGCTGGTTTCGGGTCCCTATCATTGGGTTCCGTAGACTCCAGCACAACGGATCCTGCCTCGTCTTTGGCTTCGTCGCCCACGCCGCCGCCGTTTTGAGCGAGGGCAACCAGAACATCGCCATTCGGTAAGACTGCCGAAGATACCTCCGCAGGCTTCGGCTCCTCGTCTTCTTCTCGGGGAGCGATCGCAGTCAACGCCGGGCCAAGCTCGAAATTCGTCGCATTGCTTCGACCCATCACATAAGGGGTCCAAGTAAGCGCCGCTGGATTGAGCGTGACGTATTTCTTCGCCTCCCATTTTCCAACGTACTCCCGGCAGAATGGAAGGTCGACGCGGAAGGCATAGAGCCCAGTTTGCGGGTCGCGGACGAGGCACCGAAGACCTTCGAGGGCCGAGATGACGTCGTCAGGGGTGAGGCCTGTGTCGTCAGATATCTTTTTGATGGAGAGGCCTTGCTTCTCCTTCTTGTCGTCCGCCACGTGGTCGAGCAGGTAGCGGCACAGCAGGAGCCTCCAGTAATTTCGATACGAGACCAACCCCATGTCCGAGAGAGGCTTCTCGGGAGAGCCGGTCTTCTTCTCGAGCCTCGTGAGCAGGTACGAGAAATCGATCAGCAAGTTGCCGTAGCCCTTTCGCTGGTGAGTGGGGAGCGTTAGAATGCAGCTGACGTTGTTTTGACTGCTCGCCCGCTTCTCCTTGGAAAAGTAGCCAACGAAGTGGTACCCTAAATCGTCGTACTCGCAGAGAACATAAAAAAGGAAGGGCTCGACATCGTAATATAGCGTCTTGGAGCCAAGGAAGAGCTTGGCCAGGAGACACAGATTCTGGCAGTACACAGGGTTCTTGCGGCCGTCCACCTCGAAAATGGAAACAGACTGGTGTCGGTAGATCTCGTCTCCAGGCGGGTGCTTCGCCGGGCACTTCAGCTTGTGACGCCAAGCCACATAATCCGAATTCATGTACTTCAGGCAGAACTCGCAGATGAAGAGGACACGATTCCTGCTGTACTCCTCTGGGTACGGCGCCGCATACCATGTGTCGATCTCCCAGCCTCCAAATTCGATGCATTCGATCTGGCTCGCCGGGCCCGACGCCTTCCTCGACTTCTTTGTTGGCGGTCCTGTCTCCGGTTGCATGGAGAGAATGCGCAATCGCCATTCTTCCTCGGCTTTCTGCTTGGCTTCGTCGAAGCGCCGTCGGTCCTCGTTGGTGGGCATGGTCTTAGACGTGTCCGCTTCGGCCTCTGTCAAAATGCCGCCGTACGGTTTCCCCTTCAGCACCTCCGTCTCCTTATCGACGAAAGAATAGAACGGTTGGGAGAAGGTGCTAGCCACGAAAGGTGCAGCTATGGTGGGTCCAACATGGACCGCACTGCGGGCAGTTCCCGGCCTCGACGAACTGGACTTGTCCGCCCTGTTTGAACCCCTCTTTTTCCCCTTCGGCCGTTTCGACAGGATGGTCTGAAGTTCTGCACTGTCCACTCGCATCTTGATCACGAGGCTGCCGCGGGTCTTCTTAACCACGGACGCAAGCGGAGTGCTGCCAGTCTTCATCCTCGACGACCTGACCGACTGGGACTTGACCGACCCGTCCGCCCCATTCGCACCTTCAATGGCGAGGTCCTCGGCCGTATTTCTCCGCCTCTTGCGGAGAGACATTATGTTTTCGTCGGCCTCGGCGGATGACGTCTTGCGCTTTCTAAGCACACGGGAGCCATCCATGGGGTCCTCGTCCAGAACAAGCTGGTTGAAAACAGAATGCGAGTCCGGTTTGATCGCGCCTCGCTGGGAAGGAAGAAGGTCACGCGCGAGCTTCGGAGCACTTGATCTTCGTGTCGTCGGTGAGGCATCCGCATCCACGTCGACGTCAGCATTCCCAGCGGCGATAGTTTCGTCTTCGTCGCCTTCCCCTTCACCTTCCACGTCGCCGCTAAGAGCGATGGCTGGGCCTGTCCCTTGCTCCTTAGAGCATCCCAGGCATCTCCATCTCTCGGCGCCTGAGTTCGATAATTAGTAAAGGAGATGGCGTGTTTTCTTCATGGGGAAATAGTACGACTCACTCTTATCACCTTCCAGAGCGCCGTTTTCTCGCGCGCATTGTTGGTGCGCTGCGTTGGTTAGCAAGAAGTCTTATTGCATAACTTTGTAAGGGTGGGGGCGGGGACAAACCATTTTCTCCACAACCTAAGCAGGAGAGGTACGCCTCAAACTCTTCGCTCGGGTCATGCTCTTCGTCTTGCTTGCAGAACATGCAGACGTTCCGCAACGCATTATCATCCTCGTCTTCGTCTTCGTTCTCGACGTTTTCTTCCCAAGCCGCTTCCCCTTCCGACTCTTCATCGCTATGGCTTGCTGCATCTGATATGTCGCTATCATCGCTCTCATCGTCTTCGTCGGTTTCGCCCGGCTTGATCTTGACTGCGCCAACGCCCTCATTGTCGTCGTCTTCTTCGTCTTCCTCTTCAGCGTCGTCACGCTCTATGCTGGGGATGTCATTCTGGGCAGCAGCAGAGTCAAGATGGGCGTCGTCATCATCATCGGCTTCGCCATCGTCTTCGAAAGCCTCATCATCCTCCTCTCCTTCCGCATCATCGTCCTCGTCGTCTTCCTCCGAGCCCTCTTCCCCTTCGTCAGAGCCGTCGTCGTGTTCGCCCTCCGGATCCAGCTCGCCATGAGCATCGTCAGGATCGTCTTCCTCGTCTCCCATAACGTCTATCTCGCCCGCTGTCCGCGGAGCACTGACGCTCTCATCTGCGTCCTCCATCTCCAGCTCGGCGGCTTCCTCGTAAGCCATGACACTATGTTGGAGCTCCTCCTCCATGAGCTGTGCGTCCGTCATCTTGACAAGTCTTGTGTTCTTGATGGATGCGATTGTATGATGAATCTCGAGCTCCCTTTCAGTGACACTCGAGGCTTTGGGGTGCGCATAGCATGGTTCTCGCGGTAGCGGAGCTCGTCAATACATGCGAATTCCCGGGACGAGCTATCGTGTCCAATGTTGAGGTAAGTCGATCAGCGGTATTGTTTGTAGGTAGGAAGGTGGACGACAGGTACGCGGGTTTCAGGAAGGCAGGTAGTTCTCGAAAAGGGAGTAGATGCGACAAGAGGATTCGGTTGAACGCGCTGCCTAGTGGCCCTCCCAGATCAAGAGCAGGACTGTCGCATAGAAACCAAGATAATAAATCGTGGCCAACGCGTCAAATTCGCCTTCGTCGGGGCATCAATTAACAATAACGTCCAGAAATCGACGAAAGGTAGCTCGCGAACGCGATCCGGTGGTACGTGTGCTGGAGGGGTGATGCTTACGCTGGAGAAGTCCGTTTTCTTCCATGTGAACTGGCGCGTCGCAGTGGGCGCCAGGGCGCTATGAATTAGGTACAACACCCTTTGCTTGTACCCCTGCCTAGTTTTGGTGGGTCCCTGCGCTTGGTTCAGCTGATGACTCCACGTTGTTGTGGAGTTATATGTGCCTGAGGCATTACCGCCGATAGGCGCTCCCAATCGCAACTGCGACTGGAGCTTTTAAACTCCTCCACCCTCAACCCAGAGCACAAGTTGCAGAAGAAGGTCCAGGACGAAAGGTACGGACCACTATCTGAGCCCAAGTCTAACACCCTTCTGACCAATTGAGCAGCCTCGACAACTCTGGCACGATGCCGATTCCCTTCGAGACCCTGATTCCCTATGGAATCATCGTTGCTGTAAGATTTGAGCCCACACAGCTCCAGATGCGCTCTTACTGAGACGGGTGCAGATGTTCGGAGTCACCGGAGGTGGAATGGCCTATATCAAGAGCGTGCAGAACGGAGGAGTAAGGGCGCGCCGGTCAGTCGACCAGTGGGACAAGGTATGCAGAGAAGACTCTCTACTATCGCAATACGCAACCGACATCCGTCCAGCCTCCGGCTAACAGTCATGCAGCAAAGTATGCAATACGCTTCAGTATTCCTGGGTGAAGGGGTTGACCTCCCATGGAGACAGCAGGTGCTAACGTTGTGGTTTGCCCTCAGTGATGGAGCGCGATGCTAGACTCACAGGATGGGTACGAGGGCAGTCAGACACGCCGGTTGCGCCGCCGGGCTTCGAATTAAACAACCCCTGGAAGGTGTGCAGCTCGTCTCTCATCTCCCATACTAATGCTGCAAGATTGTCTAACCGCACGTCCTCTAGCTCGAAAAACGGTTCGCATAAAATGACGGTGGCTAGCTACGAACTCCTCCGGCGTCGCCTCGAACTGGCAGATACGATGCTTCTTTGGTGCTAGGGCATGGGACATAAAGGCAGACGACCAGGGACGCGACGCCACTCATAAGTGCCCCGACGCACACGAGGCCGTGGCCTCGGGTGTGCAGTCAGTCACGATATGATGTACGTTAACGGGGGATGACACAGCAAAAATGCAGATGGGTTCCGGAGGGTTAGTTCTCTTCGGCGACCGCGCAAAAGCGTCGCCAAGACTTAATTGCGTTGGTGTCTGTGTTCCCCGCGGCTCTCAGATACCTTCTATCTGGACCTGTGGCCTATTCTTGTTGAGACCCTCCAAAAGCATGCACGCCTGGCATATCGCCTGGCTCGACATGTAGCCGCACTTTGCGCACTTCCCCAACACCTGCTTTGTTATGGTAGTTGCCTTCCCAGAACCCACGCCGTTTCGGATCGCGACCCTCCTGGTTTTTTCCTTTTCTTCCTGCTTCCGTGCCGGGGAAGAGGCGGTGACGTCCACCTCGAGCCACTCAGAGGCTTCGTTCTGCCGCAGCTGCTCCTCCATCGCCGCCATTTCGCCGCCGGACGATCGGCCGTTCCGTGAGCCACAGCTGCCGCCGCCCTCTTCGTCCACGGGATCCGTATTCGAAGCCGACGGCCCCTTGCACACACAGGACGCCGGGGAGACGACCGGAACGAGCCTCGCCATGTCCTCCCCGCTTCGGACTATGTCCAATATGGCGCTCGGTCGTACCTTTTCGAGACTCTTGATGAGAGTCCTGGCACTCCCCCGGAACGCTTCGGGGCTGTATATGCATTCGGTGCAGAAGTAATCGAGCTTCTTGTAGTGTGCGTACAGGACGATCTCCTTCTCATACGAGTACTTCAGCGGCTTGCTCCGCTTGACGCCGCCCAGATCGCCTCCTCCGGCCCCACCTCCCGTCACGATGCTTGTAGCACGCGAGAGCCGCGACATGTCGCCCCTCAGCAGGTTCATCAAGACGGTCTCCGCGACGTCATCCGCGTTGTGGCCCGTGACGACGTGCTTGAGGCCCAGGAGATTCGCGCCGCGGTCCAGCGCTTGCCTGCGGAACACCCCGCAGTATGTGCAGTTGCCTTTCTTACCGACAGCCTCGACAACCTGGTCCATCGTCCAGCCGTAGAGCTCGTCGTAGCCGACAATCTTCAGGGGCATGTCATACTGAACAGCGTTCCTCTTCACCGTCTCTAGCGAGTCGTCCCTGTAGCCCCTGATGCCTTCATCCACGCTAAGCAAGACAAGATCGAGTCCGTATTCATAACGCTCATTGAGGGTCTTCAGCACTGAAGCCAAGACCGTAGAGTCCTTCCCGCCTGAAGCCCCAATGGCCACCTTCTCGCCGGAGTAGAATAGGCGAGATGAGGTGATGGTGTGGTGGACCTCCTCCTCAAAGATGGAGATAAAGCAACTTTTGCAGAGCTTCTGATGGTTTTTGGGTCGTTTTATAAGGGCCCGCTCAGTCTTGCACTGAGCACAGGGCACTGGGGGCATGGCTGGTGATGAAGCCTAGCCTAGCGAGGTCTGAAGCTGGGCGCTGTGGCTGTAGTTATGAGAAGACTGAAGTGAAACTGCCTTGTAGAAAAAGAGAAGATGATGGATCTCTTGAGGGTCGCCCAAGCTCTATAGGTCTGTCGACTGATGACCAGATGTCCACATAGATTTTGTGTAAAGATGTCATCAGTTTTATGTTATGCTTGATGATGGTATCAGCTCCGTACTTCCGTATTATTCAGTGAGCAGCAACCTGGGAAGTAGCACCTTGCAGACTGTTGTATCTGCTTCGGAAAATCACGTGCATTCCCCTCAGTTCCACCACCCAACTAGTCTCCACAAGTTCTGTCCAATCTCCGCCAAAGATGCTCCAAAGTGCCCCACCCAGCCCTAGGCCAAAGTTGCTCCCACTACTTTTTTTTTTCGCGATCTTTAATCCAGGGCTCTTCTTCGACACTCTCGACAACTTCTCTTGCGGTTACCGTCACTTTTTTTCCGACGCGACACCAGCACATCATCGACAATGGTAAGCACCTGAACTGGCTCTCAGGGTGCGATATGCCTAGTACGCGCCTTATATTTGGCGTCGAACAGCAAAATGTGCTTCAATTCTCATTGTTGCGCCGCACCCATTTTATTCTTTTTCCACCTTGTGTCTGAGGATACAGGTGATGATATGGCTGGAGCTCCACGCACGGGTGTGCCGAAAGGCTGCTCCCGTGGAGCTCTTTAGAGCAAAAGGAAGACCACCAGTTGATGGAACAAACATTTACTGATGTCTTCTTTTCTCAATGACAGCCTCCTAAGTCCGGTAAGAAGGCGGCCGCGGCCCCTTTCCCCCAGGGAAAGGCTGGCAAGAAGGCTCCCAAGGTCAGTAAAGCATCCCCCCTCCCCGCCCTCCCCAAAGGACTCTACACATCTATTCACTGCGGACATATTTTTGCGTGCTGACGCGGCAGAGCGCAGAACCCCCTCCTCGAGAAGCGCCCGCGCAACTTCGGCATCGGTCAGGACATCCAGCCCCGCCGTAACCTCTCGCGCATGGTGAAGTGGCCCGAGTACGTCCGCCTCCAGCGTCAGAAGAAGATCCTCAGCCTGCGCCTGAAGGTCCCGCCTGCGATCGCGCAGTTCCAGCACGTCCTTGACAAGAACACGGCAGCGCAGGCCTTCAAGCTGCTGAACAAATACCGGCCCGAGACCAAGGCTGAGAAGAAGGAGCGTCTCCTGAAGGAGGCCACCGCCATCAAGGAGGGCAAGAAGAAGGAGGATGTTAGCAAGAAGCCCTACGTCGCCAAGTACGGCCTGAACCACGTTGTCGGCCTCATCGAGAACAAGAAGGCCGCGCTGGTCCTCATCCCCAACGACGTTGACCCCATCGAGCTTGTGGTCTACCTGCCGGCGCTCTGCCGCAAGATGGGCGTCCCCTACGCTATCATCAAGGGCAAGGCCCGCCTGGGCACTGTCGTCCACAAGAAGGTAAGAAAGACATCCGCCCAGAATGAGTTTCGCCGCATATGAGATCAAACCCACTAATGATTGCCCTTCCTCTTCGACCAGACCGCTGCTGTCCTCGCCCTCACCGAGGTCCGCTCCGAGGACAAGAACGAGCTGTCCAAGCTGATCTCCGCCGTCAAGGATGGCTACATGGAGAAGACGGAGGAGACGCGGCGGCGCTGGGGCGGTGGCATTATGGGTGATAAGGCCCAGAAGCGCATCGAGAAGAAGAAGCGCGCCCTGGAGCTAGCCGTCAAGGTCTAGATGATTCCCCATTCCCAACATATCATGAAGGAAGAAACGTCATGAAGGAAAAAACGGGACGGTTCGGTGGCGTGCAGGTGCACTTTCAGGCGTCTGGTCAGGTAACGGCTTTCATCAATGGAAAATGAAATTTTGCCGACGCCATCACGGATCTGCGCAGTAATTCGCGGGCTGCCGCTGTGACCGACATTTTGTGACTATGTCTACGAGGTAGTAGGTAGTACCGGGGAACTAGAGGAGAGAGGAAAGGCAACCTACACATGCCCTCCTCCGTACTAGTGACCAGAATCCAAAATACAGACGTACAGTTAATACTTAGTATCAGAACATGCGTGATATTAAGATCTTGCTCGGTGTACTCAGTAAATAATGCCTCCCGAACAGACCGACGGAGTGGTGGGTGATGGTTAGAGAAGGGAAAAAAAGTGCACGTCGGTGACTGCATTTCGCAGCAGTGCAAGAAATATTCGCGGCACAAAAAAAAGGATCAGGCGAGTGAGTGGGTGGGGCCCCTCCCAGCCACTTGCAGGTGATCCGTACGAATTACACGTTACGGAGTACTCCGTTCTCCGTACAGAAAGGGCTTAAGCTTTCAGGTGGGAGGTTCTTGTTGAGGCAATTGATGTGATGAGGGTGGGGGTGGAAGTGGGATCATATGGATCATGGAGACGAACGAGATCAGTGGGGTGACTTGACTTGACTGATCCGCCGCGGCGCCCGCCAAACTGACACCTGGATTTATTGAGCCGACGCTGGCTAATAAAGTTGGTGCTCTGAGGTACCGTAAGGGAGGGAGAGAGTCAAGCCACGTCTGTGTTCAAGCGAATGGAACCGCCGGATTAGGCGAGTGCCGTGGTGGTCTCGTGTCTTAGGATGCAGCCGTACCGCAGTTTGTGCGTATTAGAGGCTGGCACGCTGGCTGCTTGCACAATTGACGGAAGGGAAAAGGAAATTTGTTGAGTTGAGAGGGGGATCTTGATATTCGGTTTATGTACGCTAGCTTGAGCGCTACCGTAAAATTCGGCCGGCGCCAAGCAGCACGAACCTCTACTCAGCATTCAGGTTACGGAGAAGTCATTTATTCGGAGCGGAACCGCCGGGACAGGGTACATTACGTGACGTCGTGGGAGGTCGGCCGGCTGGGATGCCGACCGAGCGTACGATAGCGCAGCAGCGAGTCAGTGAGCGAAATGTTGCTGGGTGCCAAAAAGCCAAAAAGCCAAAAACCCATACGGACAACATCGGTAAAGATCTCATTTTTTCATGGGCGATCTCGCTTTTCTTACTAGGGGTGGGGCAATAGTGGGCACCTTCTGCGCGTTGGAGCTGACTGAGTGGTGGTGGTCACGGTGGCCCCAGCATCTGGCTCCGGCCAGTTCTCAGCAGCCCCAGAGATGAAAGCACGGGCACACTGGAGGGTCGTCGGAGTCTTCGGTTCGTCCATCACATCCCGGCGGCGGGCGTTTCAACAAGTTCTTCTCAGCCTGAGCTCCGACACTGGGTAGTCAGTCCCCTTGATGCATTTCCCTTCTTCCCGCGGACCGCGAAGGAAGTCCCTGGAAATCAGCCCTCCTCCGTTCCGGGGCGCGGTTTCATCCCCCGCCCCGGGTAGGTAGCAGGTTAGCAGGCCGGCGGTATGAAATAGTGTGCGGGTCGACTAGGTAAATAGGTACCACCTACTTGTAGTACGAACAAGGAGTTCGAACAGGGACCGGCATGGGTTGACTGTGTGGCGTATCACATCTCCCCATCCCTCATCCCTCGGACATCCGACCGTCCTCCACGATACTTACCTAACTCAAACCTTATCTAGCGAGCGTCTTCCTTCCCGACCTGCGACGGCTCTGTCTCCCTCGTCTCCCTCCTCTCTTCCTCTTGCCTCATATTAGATATTGGGGGGTTCTCTCGCCGATTCCGTTCCTCACGTTGTCACTTGGCTGGTGCTTATCGCGGCTGCTTATCTCCACCGCCCTTTTAATCCGTCGAGTTCCTTTGACTCAGGTTACCTGAGGTGCCTTAGCTCCAGTTTCCGTCATCAAACCCCGTTCGGCATTGGTTGGTGCAATTAGAGACAGCGCCCACCCTTGCGGGAACACCGGCCGGTCTTACCCTTGCTCAGGACGAAAACGGCCCAAGGGAAGAAGAGAGTCCTCCTAGTGTGACTCGAGAGGTTTCCATTCCTTTGTCGGTCTCGGTGCGCGCGCGGGGGGTCAAAAGACAGCCAGAGAAAAAAAAAATCCCTCGTCAGCGTATAACCGCTTCCTCGTCCTGTCCTCTCGCCGCTCAGCGGTTAGCAGTTATCACCTTTTGCTCCAGCGCTGCACTTGCTTCACCAGTATCAAAACCAAGGGCTCCGGTCGAGATCGCAGTATAATATATAACAAAGAGAAGGACGTCATTCAAGATGGCCCAGAACCGTAAGTGATTGACAAAGGATGCCTCCCCACTTCCCCTCCTCGCATCGCATGCCGAGACAGACACCGGGCGGTATCACAGCAGACAACAACTGCAGGAGCGGCGGCGCAAGCGGAGAGGGGTACGATGGCTGACAAGGCAACAGAGGACAGCTTCAAGTATGCGCTGAGCTCCAATGCGGCGTGGGCTAGCTATAAAGCCCACCAGAACCCGAGCTTCTTCCCCAAGCTGGCGAGCGGCCAGACACCGCAGATCCGTACGTTTTCCCCGACCGTCTGTGTTCGTTAATTGTCAACGTCTGGGAGAGCATGAAGAATAGAGCGGGCAAAGGGCGGTCAAAGGGCGGTCTAGCATGCAGTGTGTGCTGACTGAGCAAACGATGCAGTGTGGATCGGATGCGCAGATTCGCGATGCCCGGAAACGACCATCCTGGGGCTGCAGCCGGGCGATGTGTTCGTGCACCGCAACATCGCCAACATCGTCTCGCCGACGGATATCAACACGTCAGCGGTGATCGAGTACGCGGTAGTGCACCTCAAGGTGAAACACGTGGTGCTGTGCGGGCACTCGTCGTGTGGCGGCGCGGCGGCGGCGCTGTCGGACTCGCGAGTGGGCGGCGTGCTGGACACGTGGCTGACGCCGCTCAAGGCGGTACGCCAGGCGAACGCCGAGGAGCTGGAGGCCATCCGGGACGACAAGGCCCGGGCGGTGCGCATCGCCGAGCTCAACGTCGAAGCGGGCGTCAAGGTGCTGATGGCCAACCTGACTATCCAGGAGGCCGTCCGTGAGCGGGGCCTCCAGGTCCACGGCATCCTCTTCGACATCGGCAGCGGCCGCATACGGGATCTCGGCTTCGGCACCGGCAAAGGCGGCTTCTACACCGGAAGCGAGGAGGTCGTCCGTGGCAACCATGCCATGCTGGTCTTCCGGGGCGGCAATGCGTCGATGAGCGCCCGTTAGGAGCGGCCCAAAAGCAAGAGAAGGCGGATATCTCAAAGCGCCGTGTACTGTTTTTTTCCCCCTTTCAGCGCGACAGACGGATGGAGTTCAGTTGGGCACTTACCTGCAGAGGGTTTACACTTGGGAATCTTGTGGATACGGGGTCATACATTAGCGGCGAGCGAGCGAGCGAGCGATGATTTGAGAGCGAGAGGGCGAGCGGACCTGGTGGTCTCTGGGAGGAGCCGGGCTGCTGCAGTTTTATCCTCTCCTTGTGTTTTCGTGCGTGTCTTGGGATTGGACATCGAGGGCAGATTGTAAGAAATCCTTTGTGCATTGTGCGTTCCCCTCGTGAGACAGCAAAACACCCCCGTCACTATGACCTCGGAGCCCCGTTCGTGCCTGCCCCTTTCAGTTGCGAAACGTCGTGGGAATCGGCAAACTGGACGGAAGGAAAAGGAAGAAACCGAAGGAGCGAAAGAGAGAAGCAATAGGAAGATTAAGACTCAGAGATCAAGGCGAAGGGAAAGGAGGGAGTAAGAAAACAGGGGCGTAAGGAAAATTTTGAAGAGATGCCCGAAAGAGGACGGACAACACGTGAGACCCCTCTGGCGTCTCCTGGGCTCATCGTACCACTTCTATTCTCCAGCATCCTTATCGGATCTAGACCGACCTTATCGCCAGCGTTCCAGCCCGCACTCGCCCACCAACTTCGTGGTCGGCTGCCTTATCCGCAGTTACAGCGCAGCCCCGCCAAGTCACAAAAGTATTTCATCAAATAATCCCCGCGATGTGGTCGGCGCGCAGAGAGACCACCTATGCTGCGAAAAGAGGTCTTCCAATAAGGTGCGCAGCCGCTTGGCGGCCGTTGGAATTGCGGGATCTCGAATCTAAGAGGCCGGAGTTGGGCCTGGGCGCGGCTTGGCAATGGCAAGGTGCAGCGGTGTACCACACAGCAGCTCGTTCCAAATGTGGCAATTGCGTGCCTGCTGTCGCTTCCCAGCAGTGCCAGCTTTCTGCGCCGATTCGCCCCTCCTCTCCGCGGAATCCCGGCAATATCTACAAAATCTACAGTTAAAGAATTACTCACTTACCTACCTACCCTGAGTCTCCAATGCCAATTTCTTCCCCATTGCCTACAGAGCCCCCATGAGGATATCTCTAAAGGGAAGTATTACGCTCTCAGACCGTGTCTGCCTCGCGTACAGCTGCGATCTACCGACCTCAGTATATTGCATCCCAAAAGGTGTTAGCTTGAGTTGTGAGCTTCGAGCTCCGAGCTTCACGCTGACCCCTCTGCCCTTCTACCCCTCTCGCCTCTGCCCCTCTGTCCTCCGTTCTTCACCATGCCTCTCACCGTCCTCACCGATGACCAGGTCAAGGGCCTGCTGGAAAACCTCACCTTCGACGAGCTCGAAGCGTTCCGCACCTCTCTCAAGTCGGCCCTGCACGACTATTCGACGGGGACGCAGGGCGTGAGCGAAGGAGACATCCACCAGCCGCTGCGCACGTCCATCAATTCGGCCGGCACGGGGGCCACGACCCTGTTCATGCCCTCATGTAGCTCGGCAGGCGTGGGCATGAAGGGTGGGTGTTTTTTGGGGGGGGGAAGGGGGGAGGGTTTCCCTTTACAGCCACCGTCCTCATCTCCATTCTTTCCCCTTTCTCTTCATCCTTGCTAACCCCCCTAGTCGTCACCCTCTCGACCCCTAGAACCGAGAGCTCGGAAGACGCCACTGCCGCACCGCTGATCCGGCCGACGGGAGCCATCACCCTATTCGCGCCGAGCGGCGAGCCGGTGGGCTTCCTGCACGCGAGCACGTTGACGGCGTTTAGGACGGCGCTGTCGTCGGTGTGTCTCCTCGTGCGGCGGCGGACGGTGCACAGCATCACCGTGTTCGGCGCAGGTGAGCAGGCTTACTGGCACATCCGGCTGGCTCTGATGCTGCGCGGCATCACCATCCGCCATGTCAACATCATCAACCGCCGCTTCTCCGATGCCTGCCGTGCCATCATGCGCCGGCTCTACGCTATCCCCGCCGCCACCAGGGCCCGCGAGGGCTGGACCGACGCCCAGTTCGGCGTCCTCACCCCGGGCTACGGCGAGTTCCCTCGCCTTCTGCGCGAGCACCTGACCCATGCCGACGCCATCTTCTGCTGCACCCCGGCCACCGAGCCGCTCTTCGACGCTACCATCCTCACCTCGCACGAAGGACGCCGCAAGGGCCGCCTCATCGTCGCCATCGGCTCCTACACCCCGGGCATGTGCGAGCTACCCACCGAGCTACTGCGCCAAGCCGTCCGCACCGGCCACGACCATCGCCACTTCCACCGCCACGCCCCCGAGGGCGGTGTTGTCGTCGTCGATACCCTTGATGGCGCCCTTAAGGAGGCCGGCGAGATTATCGAGGCGGCCCTCACCCCTAAGCAGCTCGTCGAGTGCGAAATCCCCACTCCCCTGTATTCAATGAAGGGAGGAAGAAGGGGACGGGGAGAGAGGCTAACATGTAGACGCGATGGCCAGACTCGGCGAACTCGTCATGCTCAACCGCATCACCCAACAGGAGGACGACTCGGCGGCTGAAGACCCAGCTAGCCCGGCAAGCCTCAGCTCCTCCACCTTCGACCTGGCCAATCTAAGCCTAGATGGCTCCACGAATCCTAACCCCGGACCTAGTCCAAACGACAGCGGTGTCATGACCCCGACTCCGCTGACGCCAGGTACGCCGGCGATGTCGACCGTATTCAAGGACTCGTCATCATCCTCGTCTTTCACCTTCTCCACCTCGTCCGTTCCTACCCCTTCAACTAGCGGCACCGCAGCCACGACGCCGCAGTCACCCTCGAGCCGGCACGCCTCCCCCGTGCGATCATTCCTTTCCGCAGGCAATGGTGGCAATGGCGGCCACGTACGCAGCTCAAGTCGCAGCTCCTCTGCCGACCGTCGCAGCCAGCAGGGCCACCACCACCAGCGGAGCCAGAGCCAGGGCCAGAACCAGCACATGGCGCGCTGGCTCGAGAAGGGCAACGTTATCTATAAGAGCGTCGGGCTGGGGCTCATGGATCTCAGCGTCGGCTTGCATCTTGTGCGGTTTGCGAGGGAGAAGGGCGTGGGGAGCCAGATTGATGGGTTTTGATGAATTTCCAAAGGGCAGATGGGGTGATGAATACTGGGAATTGTTCTTCTTTTTTTTCCCATTGACGTTTAGACAAGGATGCTCTAATCCGTAGGATGCGGTGGGATTTGGTCACTTGAGAGCCTGGTTAGTGGGTAATCTCTCGGTATTATGCGGCTTAGCTTAGGCCTTGATCAGCAGCAGTTACAACAACACAGAGCCTGATGGTAGATAGGTAGATGCTTAATATTCTCGAGGACTTGCCCAAGCATCTGGGCTATTATTACCTACATATCTATATGTGTCCTCGCCCATCCGCGCTGTTTGGCTTCAAGGTATCGTTCGAGCGATGAGAAAAGTACTTCCACATCATGCATGCCACTTAAGTGTTTTGGCTTAGATCATTTGAAGCCACCCATCCTGTCCCCCGGATAGAGAGGTGTAAACTACCTGCCAGCAAGTAAGGACTTCAATACTATACATATGAAACATCGATAAGAGACAGTATAAATCATAAAATTAAAATCAATAGAGACAGAAAGAAGTTACAAAACACGCTCACCACAAAAAAAAGAACAGCTATTTACGTCCGCTCCTCTCCCCCAGCCATCATAAATCAGCATCACCCTTGTGCTCCAACTCCCCCTTTTATCTTCCATTCTTTTTCATGCCAACTTTTTTTGCACCAACAGCGCCCCCTCCGCCCGGTAAAAAGCCACACCAAGTGATCAAGGCACATACACACGCTCACCCAAGTTTTTCTAGGTAGTTCCGTGGTACCTGTTTTTCCTGTGTATCTTTTTTTCCTTCTTCTGTCTTTCCATCGCCCTTTTCCGTTTAAGTTTTCGTGTTCCCTGCTCGCAAAAAGAAAAACACAATCAAAAACATGACAACGAAGGGAGTAAATGAACATGAACAAGAAGAACAAGTTAAGAAAATCCAATTTTAATCAAGCAATTTTGATCAAGCAAAACAAAGATAGGAAATATGAACACTGCATTGAAGGAGATGAAAAGGAGATACAACAAAAAAGGCATGTACAAGGAAATATAATGACAAGGCCAAAACAACAAAGAAGCAAAAGTGCCAAGCTGACATGAAACAAAACGAAAGATAGGAGAGAAGAAAAGGAAATGAGAACAAGCAGCAAGACCACACCGCCCAGTCATTTAAAACAGCTCAGCTTCGCGTCGTCCATGCTCTTTGGTGTCGCCTTTAAGGCCCATGTGGTTCTCCCTTCCCTCTTGCTGTCTCCCGGTGAGGTGAGGAAGCTGGTCGTGGCCGTGGCCGTGACCATGGATTTGAGCATGGCTAGAGCTGTAGCTGCGACTGTGATTGTGACTGTGGCTGTGACTCTGGCTGTGATTGTGGCTGTTGTCGTGCCCATGGTCATGATAATTCTCAGTGTCGGCGTCGGCATCAGCGTCGGCATCGGCGTCAGCGTCGGCATCTTCGCCTCCTCCAAGCGTCGGTGCTGAGATGGGCGCCCCTAGTATGGAGTCCGGGTAGTGTCCGTAGCGCGTGCCCACGCCTTCCTCATACGGCAGGAGAATCGAAGCGGTGTTGTTGCTGATATAGCCAAAGTACGCAGCGGGCTGCTGGTGCGGATGATCCGGTTGCTGGTGGCGGTGGTGGTGCTGGAGATTATGATGTTGATGATGGTGTTGATCCAGGCTGTGCTGATGAGTTTGGTGATGCTGGAACTCAACCGGATTCACAGTCGCCCTGGGGGGCGGCGAAGAGGAGGGCGACGAGCAAAGCATCATGGACAAGCCCGCAGCATGGGCAGGAGCGGGGCCGGGGACGGGGCCGGGGTGGTGGCCGTGGCCGTGGCCGTGGCCGTGAACGGGGATAGAGGTGGCCGGGGGACGCAAAGGCATCAGGGATAAAGGCGACAGATGGGGTAGGGGAAGGGACACGGGCAGGGGAGGTAGCGAGGCCTCGAAGGTCAGCGGCTGCGATCGTCTCGTCGGACTCGTTGCAAATGCAGCTGTCTCCGTGCTTTCCCTCCTCAAAAAGCTCAAGTTTGTCAGTTCGTGGCCACTGCAATCACATGGCCTTCGCCTTCTTCCCGGAACTAAGCGGCATGCTTACCTCCACCCCGTCGTGGATCCCCGCCGGCCTCCAGCGGAATAGTGGCGCTGGTGGGGAGGGTGAAGCGTCGTCGTCGTCATAGGCGCCGTCGCAGGCATCGTCGACCTACGACACCAACCGGCCGTGACAGGAGACGGGGGCGGCGGCGGGGAGGAAGAGCACGTGGACGAGGACGCCAGCGAGGGGGGCGGCTTCGGGGCCGGCGGCAGAAGGGGACTCGCGCCGGCCGAGTAGGAGGACGCCGACGATGACGGCGGCTCTACTATCGTTGTCGCCGCCATGGTCGCCATGGCGGTTGCCGAGAACTCAGAGTTCCATCGCGCGGCGGCTGTCGAGCTGCGGCGGCGCTGGCAGTTATACTTGGAAATACCCCACTTATCGAATCTCGTTCTGTATGCTCGGGTCCTGCGTTGTTGCGTGTGGTATCACGGCTCGCGTTTCAGTCGCACGTACCGAGGGAGGGGCAGAGGGACGGTCCGACGCCAGAGGAGAGGCTTAATGGATGGGGAATAAGGAGGGAGCGGGGTGGCGGCAAGGAACAAGGGGATGGGACTGGTCTTACGACGCTTCGAAGCCGTGATTCTCCTTGAGGTATCGCCTCACTTCGCGCAGCGGCCTATTCTCTTCCTTGTATAGTCGGATGATGAGACCCTTGAACCTATCCCACTTTTTCGTCATGGTCGGTTGCTTGTATGGCTGCCCGTCTATCGCCGAGTTTTAGAAAGTCTCCTATGCAGGGGACGAGGCTGCCGATTTGTCTCGCTTGCCGCCTGACGGGGTTGGGGTGTCCGCGTATTGTCTGCTCGTGGGTCGAGGCTTGGTGGGACAAGATACGAGGCTAGGGGGGTGGGGATAGTTCAGAGTCGAGAGAGGTAGAGAAAGGACTATCTTTGCAGAAACACAAGTCCGGGAGCGACAGGAAATCTGAACTTGACCAGATCCTCGAGAAGAGCATGAGACAGCGGGGCAGGAGAGACGGAATAGGACAGAGAGAGGGATACAGAGAAGGGGTATAGAGTATAGAGGGAAGGGAAAGAGAGTCCTGAGAAGACGGAGGATGAGGAACGAACAGATCCCAAGGGCAAGAAGGAGCCAAAAAGCTACCAGGAGCCGGGGTTATTATAATCGAACACCTACCAAAGGACTTACCGTACAGCTCCCTTCCACCCTCTCTCAGTCTCTCCTCTCCTTCTTCCTCCCTTGCCGCATGTGTCGGTAGGAGACAGCAAGTCCGGGAGGAGAGGGAGAGACAGAAGGGGAAAGAGGAGGGTACGCCAGCTGTCTCCACGCCATCGAAGCAGCTAGCCTAGATCGGGGCGGGCTGAATGGATGGCGAAAGCTGTACGTACAGCAGCGCAGAGGGGGAAACAAGCAGTGGCAGAAAACATGGGCAAAACAGACGGGAGCAAGGGTACGAGGGAGAGGAAAGGAATGGTGGAGGGAGGCGCGGTCCGCCCTCCCACCCTCACCGGCCGAGAGCTCAAACGAGGCGGCCAATGTGCTAGCGCTCGGGCAGCATTCTAGAGGCGATGGAGAGAGCTTCGCACCCCACCTACCTGTCTTCCCAACCGCATGGGCTTGGTCGGTGATGACCTGCCTGCCAGGTGGCAGGTCACCTCCCTGGCACCGCGACGACGCTGCGCCCTGATTTTCTTCCCTTTCGCGCTCTCGCTGGCCCCGCCCTCCCTCCGATCTTGTTCCTGATTTGATTTCTTCTAGAACAGGGACACAACTGCCATTCTGCCCGCTTGGGGAGGCAGTCGGAGGACGGCGAGGCTTGGTTGTCGCTGTCAGATAAGGCACGGAGGTGTACGGCCTGGGTACCCGAGCAAGCCAGTACCAGATGTACAGTGGCACGTAGCCGGCGGACCAGCGCGGACCAGCGCGGATCAGCGCGAACCAGCCATAAAAGCAGCGAAAAGGCAAACAATGCCGGTGCAGTGCAGCCAGCCTGCGACCAACTCACCTTTGCTTGCTTTTTCGTACACCACACGCGGTAGGAGTGCGCTGCTGGCTGCAGCGGCTATCTGGCTCTGCCCACCTTCCCAGCCTTGGGCAGCCATTCATATTGACGCGGGGAAGGCGATTCGGCATTCCGTTCGGGCTCTGAGGGAAGGGGAGACAGAGAGGCCGCCGTGTTTTGAGTGGAGGGCCGAGGCGAGGCTGCGAGCGGGCGGACGAAAACGGCGGATGGCGGTTGGCGGATGGGATGGGCGTTCATCCGAAGGTGGGGCCCGCACTGTGACCAGCGCGCCTTCCTCCGCTGTGCTTCCAGTCTTTTGTGTCTCTCGCTTCAGTCGCTCTTACCTTGTCCGTTCTAGCACCATTACACGAGACACACTCCGTCGCACGCTCCGTCACACTCTCCGTCACACTCTCCGTCGCTTCTTTTCTTTTTCTTTTCCTTTCTTTTCCCACCTCACCCCAGGTCGGCGTTCCCTGGCCGGTCCGGCCGGTCTGGTCGAGTCTGGCCAGACCAGGCCAGGCCCGACCCTGAGTTCGTCGGCTAGCGCCAACGGCAAGCAAACTATGCGGTATCCGGCCAGCCCGCCCGCCAGCCAGCCGGCTAGGTAGCCAGCCAGCCAGAGGTCGAGTCAAGACTGCCCAGTCGGATCGGAAGGAGAGACGCAAACGGAGGGCGAGAGCAGGAGCAGGAAGAGAGAGAGAGAGCGCGAGGATGAGAGCGAGGGTGATAGCGAGACAGGGGACTGTTGCATCGAGGCGGGGCGGTCAAAACCCCTGGCCCAGCGAATAGGACGCGGTGACGTTGCGAGCGCAAGCACTGTCTGCCCGCCTTGCCTTAGGCGTGCACGCATGCATCCGCGGCTGTCTCTGCTCTGCGAGGTAAGCATTTGCGGTCCATGGCTGGCTGGATGGCTGGCTGAGGGCCGGCTGGGCTCGTCTACGTACATCTGCGCGTCGTCCTCTCCCGATCCTTCCCTGGTGCTGCTTCGAAGTTCGTGCAGCCCCCGGCCACCCAGCTTCCGATTGCCTGCGCCGTCTAGATCTTCGCCAAGGGGGGGGGGAAGGGGAGGCAAGCAAGCGGTTGATAGCATGAGATTGCCTATCACCCTATATACTGGGACCTGGACAGAAGCAGGTGAGTAAAATCCTGTGCTCCGTTGTACCAGGCGGTGAGACTTGCTTTCCACGGGAACAGACTGGCTGCAGGCAAGATTCAAAGGCCAGCGGCCTTGCGAGCCCGCGAGCATGCGAGCCAGGATTACCCGCCGGTGGAGCGACAAAGCCTCGCTCAGCCCTTACCCGACCGGCAGCGCGGTCGCCACCACCTGCGGGGCCGACTTGCGCGAAATCTACATTCCAGACGGCTAGTCGCCTGCGATCTGTACCTGTACCTCCCGTGACTGCATCGGTACCTTTTTTCTGTCCTAGCCGCCCGTTGCGGACCGAGAACCGGGTTCAAAAAGCGGTCTGTCTGGGCGTATGCCTCTTTCCGCTGGGAGGCGTTCGGCCAGGTTTGAGTTAGGAAAAGCTCCCTAGTGGCGGCTTCTTGTCACACACACCACTCCGTCCCTCGCTCGTCTGCCGCTTCCTCGCTCTCTATCTCGCTCCCTTACTCCCGTCCTCTACGGAGTAACCTCTAGGAAGGTGACCCCTCCCCCCCTCCTTCAATATCTCATGGTCTTGGCGGATCGGCTCGGATCCAGCCTCTTTCTGTCCCTCTCTTGTCTTCCCCTCTCTCTCGCCCTCGACACAGGGCCCCTGCCGGTTTCCACACGCACCCGGCCGTCCGTCCGTTCCGAGTACGACAACAGCCAGCCACGGATGGCGAGCGTATGACCTCCCTACCTACCTCGGACTACGGATGTGTACAGACTACATACGCTTCGCCTTGCTGCCTCCTGTAGGAAGCTGGTCTGAACTGGGTCCGTAGCCGGGCGAGTGCAGGCCTCTCCTCTCCAGAAGAAAGCGTACGAGATGTATTGTGCGAATCATTCCCAAGCCACATTGACGACTTGAGTCTTCGCCGGCCTCCCGCTTGTGCGCTTCTTTCCATCCTGGGCCCGTTTACGCCGCTGCCTTGTATTCACGAGTAGGATGTGTATTACCTATCCACGTCAGGTGTCTAGGTAACATCGATGGCGTCGCACAAACCGGGCGACGCGAGGTGGGGGGATGAGGAAGAGAGAAATGGGAGGAAATCCGAAGATTTCACGTGAAGGCATGGGACGCGGCCTGTCCACCTGCGGCCGGCCTCGCCTAAGTAGGTGCCTCGTCTAGGTAAGTGCCTCGTCAGAGGCTGGGCCATCACACCTGCAGCCTATCTGTCTACCTTACCTATTTGAGTGAGTGAGTGACCAAAGCACCATGAGCAAAGTGCCAGGTCATCATTCTACTCCGTACATCCCATCACCCATCGCCTATCACCGTCGCCCATATTCACCGTCCATACCGACATCGCCACCCTAACGAGCACCATCATCGTCACGGCCATTGCCGCCACGATTTTCATTGTGTCCATCCGTCCCGCGGCCCCAATCGTGGCCCAACCTCCCCCGCCTCACGGTGGGGGCCGTGATGGCTTGGTGTCGATGGCCGGGCAGTTGGACGGAATCACGAACAGAGCCTCGAAAGGGAAAGTAAATGCAGGATCAGAGCGAGAGGGTGGGCGTCCCGGGCAAGTAATTGTTGTTACTGCAGTTACAATCCGCACCCCAGACCCCTCTATCCAGTTTCCCCGACCTGACGATGAGTCAAGCTATCTGTCAAGTCGATCCTACCCAGTCGGGGACTTTCGCTAAGATCGTCAATGGGATGACAGGGCGGGCAAGCAAGAAAACAGGGGGGACGGGTTGAGCAAAGTTTGAGCAAGGGGAGTGTGCTCCGCCTCCAACGTCCAATATTCCCTTGTTTATCGCCAAGCCAGCAGGGCCACCAGCACAGGGTTACGAATAGCGGAATGACAGGTTGGCGGGCGTGTGATCAACCGTGCATGGCAGTTGACAAGTGTCTATCTTCTCGCCTGTGCCCCTTTCATCGTGGGCACGACTATCTTTTTCGCCACCCTCTCCCCTGGTCTCGCTCACTCCGGGATGCTCCCTTTTCCAGGATAGGTGAGTCAACGGGCAGGTAGGGCGCATCTGTTGCCGACGACGTCGCGATATGGGCGTCATGGCCATGATGACGGGGCGATCATAGGGGCTTAGAGGTAACGGAAGCCGAGGGGTGTCGAATGGGGCTGGCCCTGCTATCAGAGCCTGCCATCAGGGCCTGCCCATCCCGTCCTTATTCCTATGGCCGTCCCCGTCCCCCAAGGTACGTGTCGTGTCCACCTAGGTGTCCGTGCGTATGTCCACCTGCCTCCCCCTGACAACGCAGCACAACAGCACATACAACTTAGAATAGCCAAGACAATCAACTCGGCGCAGCGCAGCAACCAGCCAGCGAGGCGGCTGATGGTGGGAACGGGCCAGGCGGGATAGGTGCAAGCGCCTGTGTCGTTCAAGGAGGCGGTGCGTCCCTCACTCGTCAGGGCGAGAGAGACGCCGAGGGTACGTTTATGACGAGAACGGGAATGCGTGGCTCGTGGCCTATACTACTTGCTGTACCTGGTAAGTACATCGGCGACTACCTGGGGGAAGTACTCGGGATAGTCAAGAGGGAAAAGCGGCTCCCGGGGAGGCGCCCGGGTGATGGGTATACCCCCCTGAATTCCGACTCAGCCCAACTCAATCTCAAACGCTAACCCAACTCGAATTGCTTGCCTCCGACGATAACGCGGGCAGTCTCCTTTAACGAAGGCAAACACAGCCGCCATACTAGACGCATAGCTAGGACACGGCTAGGCAGGCCAGACAGGCCAGGCAGCTATCACGACGCCACCGCTTCGTCGAGCTCAGGATGGAGGCCCGGGAAACGGGCCGCGAGAGCTTGACCGGTCGCCGCAGGGCAAGGAGGCGCTCTTTTTTCTTTTTTCTTTTCCCCCCTTGCCTCATGCCTCTCTGCCTAGGGCTGCCCTGTGCTCTTGCGCTGGACTTGCGCTTACACTTGCACTTACGCTTACACTTGCAACCTGGCGCAACAACGCCCGACCGGTGTGTGTTACACCGCGGCCAGGCCGGGCCAAAAAGCCCAGGTCAGGTCAGGTCAAGTCAGGCCAGGCCACCTGGTCAAGTCGGCAGGTTGGGCTCGAATCCAGACGGAAAGTCACGGGTTCGGTTCAAGTTGACAGACGAACACCGGACGAAGGGCAAGGCCCAAGGCGAAAGGCGCCTCCTACTCGGTAGTTCGGGACCGAGCGGAGAGGAAGGGTGCGAGGAGAAAAGGCCAACTGTTAGAGAAAAAGGGCTCATGTCATAGACTACGGTAGGAAAAGTGTCCTCCATGCTAAGGAGGCCAGAAAAGAGGCCACCCACCACCACAGCTGCAATCCTGCTCCGCCCCCACGAAACAAGGGAAAAACCAACGGAGAAAGAGGGTAAAAAAAAAAACAAGACGCGGGAAATCTCTATTGGAAAACTGTATTACAAAAATTCTTAGGGGAAAAAATATGACAGGCATGTGTGATGTGTTTGACAGCTGTACTCCATCCATCCACATCGTCACTTTCCCCGTCGCTCGTCGCTCGTCCCCCGTCGGTTTGCGCGCCTGGCACGCACGCATCGTAGTCGAAGTGACGTCGAAATCCACCTTGCACCCTCCAGGGCTCCCTCCCTCCCCCTTCTCTCGTTCGCCTCATCCCTTTTCTTTGCTCTCCTCAATTCATCCTCCTTCCTACGTGCATGGAAAGGGAAAAGAAGGAGAGGGAGAGACGAAAGCATCCGTGTTCCATCCCCATTGCCTCTCCTCCTCTTGTTCCCCAATTCGATCCAACCCAACCCAATGCCTCCCTCCCCCACTTCACCTTCCCTGACGAATAGGATGGGCCGCGCCGAACCACCCGCAGCCTCGCGTATTATCCATCTATCCCACTACACCACCACCTCGTCAATCTGCCGCCCGCCTCGTTTTGTTATGTGCTTTTTTTTTTTTTTCTACACTCTTTGCTTACCGCCTTTGCTCAAACAGGCGCGGGCCGTGGCGGGAGGGAAGGGACGGGCGGTTAGGCATGCGGGTTTGCCGACCGGGCAGGCTCTTCTTTTTTTCATTCGCTGGGGCTGCCCATAGGCTATCTACCTACACTACCTACCTACGCGGCCTCTGCCTTCTTGTCCGTGGCGGCTGCGGTTGGGGGCGCTGCTGCACTGGTCGCGGCCGCGGTGGGGGACGTCGATGCCTTTTCGGAGGTAGCGGCGGTGGTGGTGGTGGTGGCGGCGGCGGCTGGGCCCTTAGCCTCGTTGTTGCTGGAGGTCCCCGTGATGCCGGCCTCCTGGCCTTTGTGGTCCTGTGGCGATGTGGCAGTCGTGGGAGAGCCGGTGCCCTGGGCCACGACGGGGGAGGGGGGCGTGCTCTCGATGCGGGCGGGCCCGGCGGCGCCGGCGACGTCGCGGACGACGGTGAACCACTTCTGGGCCTCGGCGGGCGAGTGGGCCTTGAAGGCGAGCTCGGCGTTGCCGACGAGCTTGCTGCCGAGGCCCTTGCTGCGGTCCTTGCCCTTGATGTTGAACTTGTCGCCGTTGGGGGCGCCGATGACGGCCTCGGGCAGGTAGATGCTCAGCTCAGGCTGGGGGTCCTTGCGCAGGTTGTCCGAGTCCTTGAACTCGTGCAGAAATTTGGAGGGCGTGACGACGTAGTAGCCGGCCGAGTATCCCCAGGCCAGCTTGTTGCGGCTCTTGCGCTCCAGGCTGCCCTCGATCAGCGGCTTGGTGCTGGGGTGGTCCTGATTGGGGAAGGTGATGGCCTCGACGGTGCGCGGCGGCTCGTGGGCGTCGATCAGCACGTCGGCGTTGCGGGCGGCGAAGCCGGCCCACTCGAACTCGGGGGGGATGCGCTGGACGGCGCCCAGCATGTCGCTGTACAGCGCCCGCGTCTTCTCGGCCTGGCCGCCGGCGAAGGCGTTGAGCCCCTCCATGGCTTGCTGCATGCCGCCGATGATGTGCGCCTCGAAGGCCTGGAAGTTGTTCTGCACGGCCAGCAGGTCGTTCCGGTGGTTGTTCTCCTCCAGCACCTGCTTGTTGAGCCGGAAGATGACGCCGCGGTGCACCACGTACGGGTCCTGGCCCGCCGCCAGCTTGCCGCCCGTGGACTCGAAGTCGGCCGTCTCCTGGCCCAGCAGCTCGATGTGCTTCTGCGTCGTGTTGCGCGCCTTCTCCACCTCCTTGGCGCCCTTGGCCGCGCCGTGCGCCAGCTCCTTGGCCTTGGCCTTGATCTCCTTGTGCAGCCGCTCCAGCATGGGCAACACCGAGCCCTTGATGCTCTTCTCCGTCTCCGCGTTGGTGTTGATCAGCGCCTGCGTGTTGGCCCGCATGTTCTCGTAGAACCCGGCCACGCCGCCTAGCGACTGCGCGAAGTGGTGGCCCTCGCGGAGCGGCTTCGAGATCGTCTTGAGCACCCGCTCGTACTCCTTGGCCTGCTCCTTGTGGATCCGCTCGACCGCCCCGATGTACTCCTCCAGGTAGCCGACCGCGTGCTTCCACGCCTGCAGCCGTTCGGTGAGGAGGCCGGCGGTCTACCGAGGACGGCATTGCGCGTCAGCATCCAGACAGCTTTCGGACGTCGCGACTTCTCCCCCCCCTCTCCCATGGGGAACAGTAAAAAAAGCTCAGAAACTCACGCTGCTAGGATCCGTCTCGGGGATGGCGTCATCGCTGAGGATGCTCGTGTTCGTCCCCTGCCGCGACGGCAGTTCCGCCGCAGGACCTGGTGCGTGGGCCATGATCGCGATGCGTACGTGACTATGGATGTGGATGTATACAGCAAATGAGCTGCCGCGCACTGCGTGCTCTCTATGTTTCTATAATTTAATTCTTCGGACCGGTTCGGTTCGCGCTGTCGTCGACGGGCGATGCTCGGAGTAGCGGAGTCAGAAAGGTGGTGTTACGAGTCCCGCACAGCTCTGCTCGTAGTGGATAGCAGGTAGGTAGGGGTAGGTCTACCTATCTATATAGGTACTAGCTCAAAGTTGTACGAAGGAGGAAGTAAGGTAGCCGAGAACGTTGCAGCGACGCGGCAAATTCCTTCTATAGCTTCCAGGGCTACCTAGTACTCATGTATAGGTATTCTGGCAGGGCAAGACAAGAGACGGAAATGGGACGAGTGACGTTTCGCATGGCTTGGTGATCGTGAGTGACATCCACAAAAAGAAGATCGGACAATAACCTGTAGTAGGCTGCGCGCGGTGCATGAAGCGAGTCAGAGAGAGAGCGGGTGGGGGAGGTGGGAGGAATCGGGAACCCCTCCATCAATGCGGCGATCACGGAGAAAGACGACTTGCGCGCAGGAAACCAGCAAGCTTGCCTTACTTCTTTTTGTCTAGTCGGTCCTGCGGTGCGCTGAGACGAGGACCACCTTCTCGGGGTATTGAGGTCATAGAATTTGCCAACGCGAGCACCTGACGGGTGTACCGGTTGGTGGCGTTCTAGCGCCGCCTCTATACAAAAATTAGAAGGGCGTTCGTGTGCGCCCCCCCTCATAAAAGTCCATGGTATCGAGTCCCGTCCTCCAGGGCTGGGATGCAAATGAATGGTCTGATGATGATGCTGATGGCGATGACGACAATGACGTCAGGCGGTTTCCCTTCTGTTCGAGCGCTGTAAGTGTTCGCAGCGCTCAGTGGCTGGCGCAGGCGGTGCTGTCTCTCGGACAGTTCTCTGAGCCGCTATCGTTAGAGAGCTACCCCGCCCCCGCAGCCCTGTGCTACCCTGTACTGCTGTAGCACCTTATTATCCTTGACTCTCTGCCCCTGGCTGTGCTACTTTTCGTCCCGTCAACGGACCACAAGGGCTTGTTCCACGTTTCGTGTCATCTCATCTCATCGCACATGGGAGCTCTCACAAGCAGCCAGGGCCGTTTCGATCTTGTTGTATTGTTTGTGATTGCGGATTGGATGAAACTCCGTCTCTACCTCGACGGCATCCATCGCGGGTATATATCATCGTAGCAACAAGTAACTCGATAATCTGCAGACGGGTACATACCCTGACAAAAGGTATCATCGCCCCGTACCCTAGACGGGCCGCATTGCCTCGTCTATCATTGTCCTCTGCGTGCCGAACGCCGTCTACTGCCGTCTATACACTTCCGATATTCCAACGCGAAGTCCCGTACCCTGACCTGGTAACGCCCCTTCCTCTTGCCCCCGAATGTAACCCCTGCTGACGCCGATTTCCATATCCCGGGCGGGAGTGGTGACCAAAATGCAAAATGAGCAGTTCATCGCAGTAAAACAGAAAAGAGAGAAAGAGGAAGTAAGTGTGATGTGGTTTGCAGACCGGGTTTGTTCGCGGGCCGCCAGCTAAGCCACTCGCCCCCTGGCCTGTAGCAGCCGCACGCGCTGCTGCTCGTCGGCGTCGCCGCCGTTATGAGAGTGGTGAGAGTGCATAAGGGATAGCCCGAACGACATCCGGTGCGTCCGTGACGGATTGGCCGGCGTGATCGTGCTGGTGGGGCTGGGAGGGCCGCTGTGAGTCGGCGAACGGCGCCGATTCTCGTGCGGCACCTCCGGGATGATCGAGAGCGGATCGGCCAGCGTGGCGGTGGCCGGCGATGGCGTGTTGGGTACGCTAACGGCAGTCTCGTAGTCGGGCAGCACCGTGCCGTCTGCCGGGGTGAGGGGGGCTACTCTCGTGACCTTCATCGCCGTCGCGTAAGACGGCACCTTGCAGAGCTCTGCCATCTCCGGGTAGTCCAGATGCTCCGGGCTCGACCGCCCGCTGTTGTGCCGAGACAGGGGCGCCGATGCCGGTGGCGACGGGCTGGCGCTGTCCGGGCCGTGCACGTGCTGGGCATACGGCGTGTTCACGCCCGACCCCGACGCCCCGGAGGCGGTGTATAACGCCGAGTTGACCGGCGGGTCGTCGCGCGACACATTCTGCAGCCTCGACGTGAGTGCAGCCGGCGGGACAGCCGCGTTGGCGAGGAGCGCCGACAGGTTCTCTGTAGACCCGGCGCGGGAGTGGCCGTAGAGCGGGCTGTTGACGCCCGACTGCACAATGGGCGTCTGCAGCCCGTTGATCTCGACTTCGTCGTAGAGCTGGTCCAGCACGTGCTCGCCGTAGCCCGGCGGCGCGATGCCGTTGGCTGGTTCCGAGCTGGTCGCGGCGTTACCGGTCGGCCGGGTCAGGTTACCCTCCTCGTCCAGGGGTATGTTGGGCGAGATGAAGATGCTGATAGGCAGGGTCGCCCGCAGCTCCGAGACGTGGCCGTCCGGGTTGATCAGAGTGACGATCAGCTTGAGCTTGTGCCGCACCTTGATGCCGTGGACGTGGACGTCCTGCACGCACTGGCCCAGTTTCCGGGGCAGCTCCAGCGCCGTGTCCATCACCCAGCCCTCCTGGCCGGTCTCGGCGATCGTCTCGTGCCAGTGCTCCTCCCGCGTTATGCGCCGTATCCACGACGCCACGTCCTTCTCCCGCTTGAACTCGCGCAGGCTGTTCCCCGAAGCGCCGTGCACCGTGATGTCGTGCACCTCCGTCAGTCGCACCGATATCTCGCCGATCTCTAGACCTTTCAGAAGCGGCGAGAACCTCGTCTCCATCGGGATGGCGCTGCCGAAGACGATGGCCTTCTGCGGCACCACGATCGAGTACTCGACCTTGTTGGGCCACACGTTCTCCACGCTCATGGCATGCAGGAACTCCAGCGCCGACGGATCCAGTGTGCGCACCACCCGCACGTGCTTGTACGCGTGGAGGTCGTACGCCAGCTTGCCGCGCGCAACGGTCGCCTTGAGCTTGTACGTGATGCTCGCCTCCGGCATGCCCTCCACGCTCTCGGCCGTGTTGCCCGGTAGTAGTAACTCGAACGGAAACTCGTAGTTGCCCTTCTCCAGGATCGTGCTCTTCCCCGGTGTCCCCCACAACGGGGGCCACCTGTGTTCCATGACTATGCTCGTCCGGTCGACTTTCTGGCTGGATAAGCCGCCCGGCGTGGCTTTCGGATCGGCCCATCTGCGCATTGGTTTCCCGAGTCAGCGCTTCTTCCTTCTTTTATCTCTTCGAAGGATCCTGCACGAGTTGGGGAGGGGAGGGGAGGGGGGGGGCACGTACAGTAACCGCTGGGTGCCGGTTAATCTGAGGTGGACATCTTCGATCTTGAGGGGCGCCGGCACGCAGAGCGCCACCACTCCCTTCAGCAACTGGCCTCCGGCCTCGTCCTCGTGTCCGCGAAACACCAGGAAGTCGCTCTCCAGCCTGAGCACCCGAGTTAGTTCGGCGTTTACGCCCTGACGGTGGGAAGAGAAGGGCTGCTAGTTCCGCAGAGAGAAGGACGTACCGGATGTCGAACAGGGTGACCGCATGGCGTCCTGTCACCGAGGCAAATGGCTTGAACGACGGCATTCTCTCGGTTCGGAAGGGTTGCCAAACCAGACGAGGGAGGGTATCAGAGATCGCTCGGCAGAGGGAGCGAAAGAGGTTGGGACGGGGGCAGCCCGCCGCTTCTTCTTAAGTACGAAGCGAGGCCTATTATTCATTCACTCGCACCCCCTTGGGTCTCCCGTAGGAGGAGGTCCGGCAGGATGGAGTGAGGCGATGCAAGGTACGTAGAGGAGGGTGGATAGATTACGTGCAGGATGTGTGTAAGTCCAGGATTAGAAAACCCGGGAGGCAGAGGCGCGGGAGAGAGGAAGCGCCACGGAACGTGATGGCTTGTGGATCTTCAGGGTGGAATCGCGACGTAGGGTATGAAGGAAGAAGAGGAAAAGAGAAAGAAAAAGGTCCTCCCTCTCTTGGGGAGGGGAGAGGTAGTAGGAAATACTCCGTGGACAGCTGGCTGGAGGCAGGAGACAGGCATCAGCCCACGGAGGGAGGGGGGGGGGGGTTAGGGGAAAGAGAGGCCTGGTTGGCGAATGGTGGATTGCGACGCCCAAGCAACCAAGCAACGAGTACATGCAGGTGACAACGCGCGCCCTCGTGTGTACGAGGAAGGTACTTACTCACCTCACCCAGCTGGGGTGCGGCGTCGCCGCTCGAGCGGCTCTCAGGTCAACCCGTATCGTGCCCAAGCCACGCGGAGAGCACACCACCGGCCGTACCTTTTTCGATGGCGGGATGTATCGACTCGTACCTACCTGGTCCCCCGGCGCACATCGTTTGAGTGGTGGGAACCGCGTGTCAGCGTCGGGGAGCGATAGCGGCCAGCCTCGAAGACATGGGGGGACGGGCCTAGTGCACTCCGTAGAAAAAAAAAGAAGCGAAGGGGAAAAGGGAAAAGGGAAAATGGCTTGGCAGCTCTGAACTTTTCGGCGTAAGAAAGAGCGGGTTTGGCGTGGGGGCAGGCACACTGTGCGCTCAGCGCAAGAAAAAAAAAGTTCGAGGAAAAATGGAATACTGGCCTTGACGGAGGGGCAGAGGGGCAGCGAGCCGGCGGCGGACAGACACCCTGAGGAGCCGCTAACGAAGCGCTGAAGTCCGGGAATCACAAGCGGACGCGCAAATGCGGCTAGCCGCTGTGGACCTCCATGCCCGACAAGGGAGCCAGGAGTGCCAGGATCCAGCACGCCAGGCACGGAGTATGCAGGATTGTCTGACTTCCCATATCCAGAACAAAAGACGAAGGCGGCCTGCTTTTCCTCCCCACCCACACACGAACGAATGAGCGAGGCGGGCGGCCCGTGTGCGCGCTGGTCGTCGACGGGCAAGACGAACGCAACGCGATCTAACATCATCCGCTGGCCGCCACACACCATCCCAACGAGGCAGGTTACGGCCTGTCGGCGGCCTGCGGTATTGGTCAGCTCGCTTGGCGCACGCTCAGCAGCGGTTGAGCTAGGCTGGGCTGGGGCGACCGACGGCTGGGTGAGGAGGCCCTTCCTGCATGGTGTTCGTTCAGCGTTCAGCCGTCCGCGAGCCGTCCGCGGAGTACGGAGCCACGGGGGTGGCTTGCGCTCATGGCTGCTGTTCTGGCTCTCGACGTCCGCAGCAACGGGCCATCTGCGCTTTACGAAGTCGAGCGTTGTCTGCTGTGCGGATCGTACCCACCCACCCCACCAGCCATCATCGCGATCCGCCGATAACAGACCCTGGCACGCCGGCCCTGGTTCAGTGCCTGGAACCGACAGCAAGGAAAAAAGAAGAGCCCAACCGGTCGCCTGGCCGCGCTCCAGCACACAGCCCCTCCATCCATCGTGCCACCATCCTTCGAGACGCCCACAACGCTCACGACGCCGAAGGTGCCTTGCCCGTTAGGATCAGCAATTTCGCCCGTGGTCCTCTCGATGTGGGGCGCATTTGCCGCGAAGTTGGGCGAGGCAGGACGTGGCCCTGCGCCGCGTGATGCGGTCGCCGCGAGACCTCCCCGAAGCGTCGACTGATGTGGTCACTCCGGGCTGCCACAAGGGGCAGGCACAGGCCGCGGACTGCCCACGCAGGCAGGTGTGGGCAGACGAGATGAGGCGCACACCACCCACTGGGAGCGCTCAGACTGCACACCCGTCCGAACACCGCGAGGTGACCTACTTGCCTGCCTTAGGTACTTCCTCTAGGCAGTGGGACTTTCCGGTGGTGGATCGGCCAGACGCCGGTATCAACCTGCAGAAGACATGGGCAAGGCATCCGTCCAGCAGGAGGGGCTGCAATGGCGGTCAGGCCCGCCACAGACTGCGCGGATGCTCGTACCCAGTTCTCTAATCAGGGCTGGGCGGGTCTTCGATGCCGACATCCTCCGAACCCAACGACCAGGGCTGGATATCGAATCCCGGCCTCCCTCGGGCGCATTTCTCAGGCGCAGGCACGGCACGACCGCCGGGGCGATGCGGGTCGGATAATTAGCCGCCCTGCCACCCGTCGAGTTGAGTCAACCCGTTGAGGCGATTCTGCGCAACATAAAGCTGTCCCCCCAAGAAAGGAGGCAACGAGAGGCAGGTGGCCACCGACCAGCTGGTGCGCCAGCGCCAAGTGGAACGGGCCATTGAGCACAATACCTCATAGTAGATTGTCTCGCACAACTCCCCGATGACCGGCGGCACCCTGGTACCTCGATTCGAGGCTCCGATTGGGCCTCCGGCGGCTAGCCTTATATGGCCCTCTACGGGCCTTCGGAGGCGATCGACGGGCATATCGGGATAACAATATAGAACCGCGGCGCTAGCCACGCACACACGACGGAGCCGGGCGGCGTTGTCTGCCGGCGAGCTAACCGCGTACGACACCAATGGGCCATCCTAAAACATGATTCTTGCACGGCAGCCCACGCAGCGATGTGGTCCTCGCCCGGATCCGTCTGATGGATCCCGATATCCCCCTGTCTACCGGATCAAATTTGAAGCGCCAGCAGGGTCCTAACTTGCTCACAGCAAGTCCATTGGGTGAGAGGCCCAGACGATTGATCACTTCGACGGCCTCCCAATAACCACCGGGGAGTTTCGGCGCCGCGTCGGCGAGGTCTTCTCCAAGCGCTATGACAGCCCTACGGAGTTACCTACTACGTCCTGCCGGGTAGAGATCGCAAATAATGAAGTCATCGTCAGGAGCATCAGTCGATCCGCTGCCTTTTACGTACGATGCGCTGAGGAGGCGACGACGGTTCTTGATGTCGACCTCGACCATCCTTATCATTCCCTCTACGGGAAACCCCACATCTTCTCTCTCACCTCGACCTTGCCGTCATCGAGTGAGCACGCCTTCGATCTCCAGTGATTGGCGGCTGATAACATAACTCTCACGTCTACGTGTGTGCCATCTTCACATGGGTACACACCGAGTACCGCACATATGCCGTAAGGCTAGTGTCATCGACTGCTAAGGTAGGGCAGGGCCCGCCCGGGAACTACAGCGCGTACTACGGGAGTACCTACTTCCACGATACGACACTACGAGAAGCAGGGCCGTGGCCCACAAGCCGGGAGAAATCTCGTTCTTTCTTTCCTGCACTGTACCGTTACCGTGCATTGAGTTGGTGGTCAGGGGCGTCCAAGTAGCTGCTTCCAGCTGCCGGGAACACTAATCAGACTGGCAGCATCCAGCAAAGTCGGCCGGCCTCTCTCCTATCTCTGACATCAGACATTATGGGCGATCTCCAAGGGGTCCCCTCCGTCACACGCCGCGCCGGCACGTAAAGGGATGCGGTACCCGGATAGCATTGATGGACGGTGTGACAGATAAGCAACCTCGACCTTGAACGGGCAAGGCCAGAACAGCCTGTGGAGGCAGGGTGGCAGGTAGGTACGAACGAAAAGATAAGTGCACACGGTGCGTTGCGTCCGCAGCAGGCAGTGGGCAGGGCAGCGTGCGCGGAGCCATTGGACAGGAGAATTCCTCGCTCGATCTTGATGTCCTCTTTTTTTTTCTGTACGGTATTTTTTACGGTCGACCCTCTCTTTTTCTTCGCCTCTCTGTTTCGTAATCCCACCAGCCAACGTGCCAACCAACCAAGCCGCCGGCCACTTTTATCTACACCGTCACTGCCTACCTTCGGTACTTATCTCCGTCAACTCTCCACCACCACCACCACCAGAAAGGTGAAAGACAAAAGGCCCCATTGCCAATTTCAAGTAAGTTCTTCCCGACGAAGAAAGGAGAAAATGACGCACATGACTCACCCGGATCAACGGGAAGCACTGAGGGAAGAAAACCAAAATACGTTTACTTGCGTCTTTCGTATATGCCGTCGGGAGCATTATACGTTGCAGAGGAAGGTAAGCTACGTAGGTAGGACTTTTACTAATACAATTTTCTCTCCTCAAGATCTTCCCATGCTTCTTATGTTACGTACATAGGCGCTCCTATTTCCTAAAAGGGGAAAAGGGACTGGACGGGGAGTATGCCTGCCTTCCTGCGTGCATGCATGCTGCATGCATGCATACCTAAATACCAGTACCTGTACCTAGGTGCGTAGGTAGTACCCAGGCAAGCCCGGTAGTAGGCACGCCGGCACGTTTCCCGCACGCATGTGAAAGAAAAAAGAAAACAGGATGGACTGTGCTCAATGGATCTGCGAGCGCCATGGGAGTTCCCGGTCCCGCCGCACGCCCGCCACATGGGGATACTGACATCCGTTCCTACCTGACATCCGTCCCTACCTTAGTTGGTAAGCACCTATCCACGGCATACCTAGATGAGCACGTCAGGTGGTAAAAGTGCGTTATATCGCGGTAATGACAGGCCTTATTACACGTTACCTCTTGTCAGTACGGTACCTAGTACTACCGCATGCATACACACCCCTGGGCACGGCACTCCGTACGTACGGTAGGGTCCCGTCGGGATATCAAGTATGATATGCGCTAGGCCCTCGAGGCTGGCTCGGATGCGTGTGGCCTCCACCCTGCCTACGGGCACATATCCACCTAGTATAGCCCGCCGCGCGGCCGCCCGGGAGTCGGGACCCGGCTGGGCTCGTGCTCTCGGGGCGGGACACGGACAGATCGAACGGGAATGCCGGCTGGTAGACGGAAGGGATCAAAGAAGAAGTCCCGGCTGTTAATCCCTCAACGCTGGTCCCATCGCTTTTGGTACAGCTACTCAGTACCCAGCCATAGCTGGGAAGGACGAGCCTAATTACGTAGACCCAATACCCACTAACGGACCGACTGCTGCCACCAAATCATATCCGAGAAAGGAGTCAAACATTGAAAAAACCCTCCGGCAAAGAGGACAGCAACGTCCCCTTGGATACATACACGCTGGGGGGGGGACGATTCTGACTCCACGGAACAACACATGCATGCAACGGAGCTCCTATTTACAGAACGAGGAAGAGAAATCCTCCGCTTCGATATCACCTAGCTCCCTTGAGCCAGTGTGTCCGCAGGCCTGCTCCAGGTCCGGACGTGGCCTATCATCGAGGAGTGGGTGGGCAGAGCGCAGTTAAGAGTCAGCCGCTTGTTCCCCGGTGGCACCTCCCAGGAGGCACTTTCCATTAATAACGCACCTGTTTTGCAGCTTGTCATGATCGAGTCTTCGGTAAACCCAAGCCAGCAGAGCGGATCTTTATCGACCGTCTTGGACTAGGAAAAGGGTCAGGTTGGTTAGCGTGCTTGGTCCGTCCGCAGACGAGCAAGCTGATGAGGTAGTTTCAGGAGACGGTTTCAGGACATACGCAGACGGGAGGGAGAGTGGCGGTGCGCGACCGGGGCTCGACGGCGTGGAACTTATCGTCTTCGCCGTCCTCCCCGCCGGCCCCGTTGGACAGGTCCGAGTTGGACCGCAGCCGGCTCGCCAGCGTGTTCCGCGTCTCCGTTCTCTGTAGAGGCGAGGTAAGGCGCGACGAGATGGACTCGCGATGTCGAATGGATGCCTTGGTGTTGCATGTCAGCCCCTCGCCGTATCTTTTCTTCCTTTTTCTTCTTCTGCCACGTACCGCTGCTTTTGGCCGGTGCAGCATGCCCACGTTGAAATCCCAGAGGCAAAGCCGGCAGTCCTCGCCGACGCTGCCGAAACGGTAGTTCTTATCATCGCACCGCCAGGGGTCGAAGGCGACCGAGGTGACCCACGAGTGGTGCCCCTGGCAGCGGGCAACGAGGGCGGCGTCGGCCACGCTCCAGATGGAGATGAGGTCGTCCTGGCCGCCGGTCACGACGTACTTGCCGTCGGGTGACCAACACACGCAGATGAGCCCCCCGTAGTAGGAATAGTACAGGTCGAGGAGCCTGGGAGGCGGGACATCAATAAGTATCGCTGTCAAAATAAGCAAGACACGCCAACACGCCGCTACTCACTCTTCCTTGAGGTAGTCGATCACCCGCAGCGACCCGTCCTCGGAGGCGACCGCGAGGTGGCGCTTGTCGGGCGAGAAGGCGAAGGCGTTGATCCTCTGGTTTGACAGCTTCCAGAAGGCCACCGGGTTGAACTTCTGGTTCTTGGAGTGTACGGACTTGCAGATCTGGATCTGCGTGGCGTGCTTAGGGCCACTCTTGGGGCCGTTCTTGGCACCATCCGCCTCGCCGTTATTCTCCGTGCTCTGCTTGGGGGCCGTGTCTTCCTCGTCGGGCGAGAAGATGGCGTCCTCCTTCTCCTTATCGTAGACGATCAGGGATCCGTCCATGTGGGCGGCCATGAAGAGGTTCTCCGACCCCGGTATCCACCTGATCTCCGAGACGGGCGTGCCGTTGATGATTCCCTATTGCGTTCGGTCAGGTATGCGTTTGTGCCGTGGGGTGCACCCAAGGGGGCCCTCCTTATCCCCGCCGTCTCCGTCGTCTGGGACAGCGGTGTAACCTAGCCCGGCGGGGGGCTAGCTCGGGGAGTACGCACATTCTTGTTCAGTCTCGTGTAGCGCTGTGACACGGGCTCGCACCAGATGATCTCGCCAGTAGAGTAGCCCATAATCACGTCCATGTGGCTCGTGCTCTTGGTGAGCTCGTTCACGTCGTGGCAGAGACAGTGGGCTTTCGTGAACAGAATCTTGGTCAGGTAGTCGGCCTAGCGCGGGGTTGCAGGTGGTGTTAGTCCGTCCCATGTTCTACGAAGCCGCATTTACCACGACCGCCATGCGCCGCAGGGCTTTCCTCGCATATCATCCCTACCTTCTTGTCGGACGACATGTCGAGCCATTGAAAGGCGCGGTTGATGTTGGCGAAGGCAAACAGGCCGTCGGACGGCCGCTCCTGCAGCCTCTTGGTGATGGTCTCATGGACGATGACGCGGGAGATGAAGGACGAGTTGCTCTTGGTCATGTTGTTCTTCGGCTTCCTCTTCTTGCCGGCGTCCTTGGCGCTTGTCTGGGCGAGGAGGGTGTTGCCCCCGCCAAAGGCGGGCGCGGACGTGGCGGGAGGGAAGGGGGCGTCGCTCGAGCCGCCGCGGCCGTCGACGCTGCTGAGGGCGGCATCCGTCGAGTACTCGCTCTCGTTCGGATGTTCCAGAATGCTCGCCTGCACGCCATTCGAGCCCAGGCTGCCCAGGAACGTCCCGCTGAGGAGGGCGGGAGGGGTCCGCCGCACGTCGAGGCTGATGATGGAGAGCTTGGTGCCCGCCGTGGCCGGCTGCGGCGTTGTGGCCAGCGGGTTCGGGTTGACCACGGGCGCTTCGGACGGGTGTGGCGGAGGAGTGGCGAGCAGCAGGTCTTCCTTGAGCACGTACAGACCTAGAGGTAGCGTAGAGACGCCCGCGTTCAGCCGCCTGATACCAGAGGGCAGGGAAAGGGGTAGCGCAGCAGTAGTTGCTGCAGCCGTGGCAGCAGTAGTCTCTCCAGTGGTTGCTGGCTGCCGCTGGCTGCTGCAGGCTGCTGCAGAGGGAGGATAGAGGCTCTGCCTCGGCGGAGCTCACCTTCGCCGACCAGGAACTGGTGCTCGGGCCCCGAGGGGAAGGTGAGCACGTTGTTGGTCTCGATCATGGGCGGGGTATAGCCACCCGCCACGGCCGCATTGTACGCGGCCTGGTTGGGGTAGCGCGGCGGAGGAGGAAGGACGCTGTTGAGCGAAGCGATCGTCACCTTATCAGCGAAGCTCATAATCGCGAAGGAGTGGTCGTGTCCGGCACGCCGGGCCAGCTACTAGGCAAGGCGGGGCAGGAGGAAGGTGAGGTAGGAGGGGGCTGAGGCAGGAGGGAGCTGAGGCAGGAGGAAGCTGAGGCAGGAGGGAGCTGAGGCAGGAGGGAGCTGGGGCGGGAGGGAGCTGAGAGAGCTGAGGTGAGGTGAGGTGAGGTGCGTGATAGCAAACGGTCGGATAGGGTGGGGGTGTCCTACAACATAGCGCCGTCTTTGTGCTGCTCTGCCGGGCGCGGCTCGAGGTACTTGTACGAATAGTGATATCAACTGGAGCTGGACCGCGTAGCTGCGCTGCGCGGAGGCCCCCCTACTTGGCCCTGGCTACCTATCTTTCGGCCTCCGCTGGATCTCTCCCGTCTCTCTCTCTTGGCAGCGTGGGAGCGCGGCGGAAAAGGGCAAGTCGGCTGCAGGTGGCGCCAGCGATACCAGAGCCAAGCACGGAGCTGACTGGACCAGCTGAGCTCTTGGCCCGTCCTCGCAACGGCGTGCCACTGGCGGGCAGCGTCCGAGTCGGCAGGGCTCGACGAGTGGAGTGCTCCCTAGTACTCGGCTAGGGGGTGCGAGCGACGTAGTTCTGCTAAGCAGCTAAGCAGTGCAAAGGGGCAGACGATGCGAGAAAAGGACAAAAAGCTGTTCAAAGCAATATATGTACCGTAGCTCTGGATGTAGTCGCGCGAATCAATTGGCCTGGGTGCGGTATCCAGGTAGTAATAAATCGGAGCGGGGAAGGAAGGAGTTGCGGAGAAGGCAGATCGTAAGGTAGCAGCGAGGCGCGATCCTTCCTCTCCCCACCCGCCTCGACGCTAAACGGGCAGGCACGGCAGGTCGGTCCTCGACTCCACGAACCACCGTGTTTATGCATTCCCAGGAATAACCAGCGTACCTGCATGTACTACTGCCTCGTAGCCGTGTATACCTGATTACCCAAGTAGATTATAGGTTACTCGGCAGCTCTCTCCGTACCCTCTTCCTAGGAACGAAGAGCAGTCGGCTCTGCTCCTGTACGGGATCCGCGAACTGCGGGGTGACGCAGACGATCCATCGACGGGTCCCACGTCCCCGCATGAAGGTGTCCACTGATAGAAGCCACAAATGGAAGCCACAAACAGCCACCTTTTCTGATGCAAAGTGGGCAGGGGCCATCCCGACTGCTTTCTCAGCTGCGTACGCGTTCGGTGCTCGTCTGCGTGCGGGAAGCAGTCATAGCTTGACCAGTTGGACACATGCTTTTGCTCGAGGACTCGCCAGACCGACGCCAGCCAGCCTCACGGTGGTTCATCCCACTCGTCCCGCTGGGCCGGCCCCCTTTTCGCTAGCTGCAACCTCCCGTGAGCGGTTCAGGAACGACACCGTCTGTTTGCGTCTTGCTCCTTTCACTTGGCCTCATCTTCTGGTCTCATCTTCTGGCCACGTCTTTTAGCCACATCTTCTGGCCATTCTTCATCCTTATCAAATTTGCCATGACCATGGAAGACCTACAGCGTGCCGCGGCGCCCCCGGGGCTGGTCGATTGCCCGGCCGAGCTCCTGATTGAGATCCTGGCCCATCTGGATACGGCCCGCGACGTGGCCCACCTTTCTCTGACCTGCCGGCGCCTTCACACCATCGTGCAAGAAAAGGGATGGCTAGTCTTCAGCAAGGGCCGGTTCCCTCGTCTGCCCGTCGATTGGGCGGGCGATCGTGTCGGCTGGAGGAAGCTCGCCGACTCCCTGACCTGGCAGAGCCGTGCCTGGGAGCAGAGGGCGCTCTCCCTCCACCTGTGGTGTCCTCCCCGAGCGCAGATGCGGCGCTGGCGCGGCGTGGTCGACGCTTACCTGTCAACCGACACCGGAGAGGAGCTGGTTGCTTTCGGCGCAGGCCAGGACATCGTCGCCCGCCGCCGCAGGACAGGGGCTGCCCCGGGTTCACGTGACGGGACGAATCGCACCTACGCCTGGCGCCATTCGTCCGGCTCGCGCGAGCGCTACCGCGCCGGCTATGACGACGTGACGGCCTTGACTATCGTCGGCGACGCGCGCGGCGTTCGGGGCCAGGAAGGCATCCTGGTCGGCCGCGGCAACGGTGAGCTGCTGCTCGTGTCGGCCGAAGAGGACCGGTTCGGCAAGACCCTGTCGACGTTCAACACGACACCTAGCGGCGCCGGGGCACCCCGCTCTACGGAGATCCTCCTCGACGCCATTGACCTGTCGACGCGCGATAATCTGCTGGCCGTCAGCATGTATTCGAAGCTCCTCCTGTTCCGCATGCCCCGGGAGGGAGATGGCTCGGAGCAGGTCGCCGCCGTGGAGCCCCAGGAGGCTTTCTCCAACTTCGGCAACCTGCTCTCCGAGCCTGGCCTCGCTCACGTCCACTTCCGGGCGAAGTGGATGGCGACCTCGTCGTCGAACGTGCTGGCCGTCGGCTCCAACGGGAAGCGCGACCCGCTCCGCTATCTCGAACTCACGCCTTCCGGCTTCGAGCTGACGGCGGCCGCCAAGAATCGTCGATTCTACGACGGCTTCATGCTTGCCGAGAACGGCGTTCGCCTCCGCCACAACACCCTCCAACCCCTCGACCCGCAGCTGACCCCCGGCGGAGGAGGCAGCCTCGTGCTGAGCGCATGGGAGGACGGGACCATCAGGCTCCAGGACCTGCGGACGCCGAACCCCATCGACTTCACCTTCCGCGACGTCCTCTACCCCTGCGAAAAGTACGAGGCGCTGCTGCCCATCAACGGGGAGAGGTTCGCTGCCGGGAGCCACGGCGGCGGCGCCATCAAGCTCTTCGACTTTCGCTGGTCGAGGAGCTACCACCACACCTCCGCGCTGCCCTGCGGCGACACCCGGCCGTTCCCGAAGTCCGGCCAGCTCCTCCGACCATCCCAGCCCTTTCTCGGTCGGCCACCGCCGGATCCGGCCGGAGAGCGCCGCCGATGCGACCACGTGCGGGGCCGGCGGTGCGCGTGGCACGAGCTGTCGCGCACCATCTACTACCGGCCCAACTGCCATCTGTACTACAGCATGTCCCTCCCCAAGATGATGGGGGACGCTGCCACCTGGACGCTGGCGCGGTCCTCCGTCGTCTCGCCCAACTTCTACATCGGCATCACGGACGGCGTCGTCGAGGTCTCGCTGCAGGACCATCTGGGCCACCACGACCCTAATTTCGGGTTCCAGGCCGCCCTCGATAGCAGCAGCAGCAGCAACCGTCCTGGGCCCTCTTCCCACAACTGGCGCAGGGCGGCTCGAGGCGGTCGTCCCGGGCCTTCCGCCAGCCGCCGACCCGGCCTCGACGATACCGACAGCCCGCAGTCGCCGGGCTCGCAGGCGCCACGCGATGCTTACCAGGTGAGCCTGTTGAGGTCCGCACTCCTTGAAGTCGGCGATAGCGCCCACAGCCCCGAGGACGCGGGCCCTCTCATGCTGCCCAGGTTGCGCCGTCGCCGTCGCGGCTGGGAGAGCGCGCTAGAGGCGGCCGAGGAAAAGGCAGAAGTGGGGCAGCAGTCCGATGTGCTGCGCACGCAGCACCGCCTGGACCGCGGCTACCACGTCATCGAGGATTTTGACCCTTCGTTGCGGTGAGGCGGGGGCAGAAACGGGACGACGACCCGCTGTCGGGAGAGGCGGCCAAACGAACAGACAACTTGGAGGACAAAGGGCCCATAATGCAAGGTGCACGACACCATAGATTCTAGGCTGGTACGTGGTGTGTAGAGAGAGAGGCCGCGTCAGAGTAAGGCCGCGCTGTGAAATAGGAGGGAGCATTGTGCTTAGTAGAAATAGCTTGACATAGGCAGGCGCTCGCGGAATTGCCGGTATGGGGTCTTAATGAATATCTTGGTCCCCTCGAGGCTAAGAGCCCTCCTTGCGAATGCCGAAAAAGTAGTTCCCGACCTTCTCGCTGCCCGGGACCGCGCGCCAACCGAGGCCGGGCACGTAGACGACGCCCATGCAGCGGGGGTTGCCCCAGTCGTTCGCCCGCGGTCCCGCGGCGAAGTGGGCGCGCAGCTCGTCCTCGTTGACGTACTTGGCCCAGTCGTGGGTGCCGCGCGGCACGATGCGCAGGAGGTCTTCGGCGAGGACGTTGGTGGTCAGCCAGCTGGCCCAGTGGCGCGCGATGGTGCTGAGCACCAGCCAGCCCCCGGGGCGCACGAAGCGGCCGCAGCGGTCGAGGAAGGCGGCGGGCTGGTCGACGTGCTCGACCACCTCGAACAGCGTGACTACGTCGTACTGCTCGGCCGCGGTCGCCGGCTCGGGGAGCGTCTCGATCGCGGCGTGCCTATACGTCAGCTTGTTATCGCGGGCGAGGACCGGGTCGCGGCGCGCGTGGGCCCGCGCCACGGCGAGCACCCCGGCCGAGGCGTCGATGGCCGTCACGGACGCCGTCGAGGCCAGCCGCGCCGCGCTCTCGGCGAAGATGCCCCCGCCGCAGCCCACGTCCAGGTAGCGCAGCCCGTCGGCGGCAGGCCCTTCTCCTCCTCTTCCTCCTTCGTGTGCAGCAAGATCGTCCTCCTCGGGGGCGCCGGTGGCAGTGCTAGAGCGGCAGGAGCGGATGAAGTCGTGCCGCAGAGGATTCATCAGGTGGAGGAGCCGCGAGGAACCGTGCGGATCCCACCACGTAGCTGCAAGGCCGTTGAAGTGAGAGATCTCGTCCGCGTTGACCGAGGAGGACGATGCCTCGTGCTGGTGAAGGTGGTCGGGGTGGCCGTTGCTGTTGCTGCGCAATAGCGATGCCGACGAGCGGCCGAAGCGCCGCCTCTGCGGAGAGGGTACTATCGCGGGAGACCACCGCGCGCGGCGCGCTACGAGGCGGCGTACTAGGGAGGACGGCCCCGGCGACGCCATTGCTGGAATTGTTCGTCGTCCCGTCCGATCCGATCCGGTGCAGCACAGGCGAGAAATCGAAGGCGAAGGCTGGCCTGGCCTGCTAGGTTGCCATTCTGGTTCGGAGGAGGCGCGCGTTGTCTCGATTCGATGACTGCTTGCGCTAGAGGAATTGGCCAATTGAAAGAGAACGACGGGGCATATCTCTGTTCTTTGTCGATATGGCTTCCGAAAGGCCCCGCCTGTAATCCACCGAAAGTTAGGGGTCGTTTTAGCAGGTGGGTGCCCTGCCTTCCACCGCGCGGCATCCCCTCCAAGCAGCGCAGACTTCTATCTCTTTTTTTTTTTTCTTTTTTCGCCGGGTCCTAACGGTGCCTAGGCATGTTGTCGTTTGTCAGCTAATGTCATCATCCGTGTTCGACAGCCCTGCCATCCTGTCCCACGGCCTCGGACACGCCGCCGATTTCTATTCTCCTTGGTCCTATACGGCGTGTCCATCCATGTTGCTTGGCCGGCCTCGGAGGATCGCGACATATGTCGCTTACGTAAAGGAAGCGCTGGTTTACTCATGGTCCTGATCCTAGTCTAGGTATCTGTAAGTCGATCTAAAAAGTAGGGCGAGCATCTTCTCATCCACGGCGGCCCATGTGAGCGGGCGGAAGGAAGGAAGGCCAGGAAAAGACCGAAAAAGCCGCTTTTTCTGGAGACAGTAGACCTAAAACCACCACGTCCCTTCATACCTACTAATACTTATTCTATCTTACCCGATATAATACGTGCCGCGGCCCGGCCCTCATTACGTGCTGTACTCTATCATCGTCTTTCCGCTATACTATATATAACGAGCATCTGTGTTCTCTACGAGTAAGGCCCTCCGACTCACAGGCCTGCGAGTGGTCGTACCTGCGTACCACGTGTTGCCACCCCGGACTGTCTTGGAACGATCCGCCACGGAGTCAGACGGGAGCAAGACGCTCCTTTTGCATCCTCACCTCACCCGTTCTCGGCCGAAAAGCTAGCGCCGAGGCCAGCCGGGACAGCGGCGTTCTTGCTTGTTGCTGCTCTCAGGATTACCTAGTTAGGGCCGAATAGAAAACAGCCGGCCTGCTTGCACCATTTCCCGAACGCTACGAGGCCAATCGACCAGCAAAAGATGCCGGGACCCACGATCGACGAGTCACAATTCGACTCCATCCCCGAGGCTATCGGCGCTTTCAGTGAGTTTCTATCCCCCCTTCCCCTTTCTTGTTCCCTCGATGAGGGTTAGGAAAAAAGAAAACAAGAGAAGGAAACGAAAGGAGCAGTCGCTGATGGCGTGTCTACCCTTCGCTACCGACTAGGGGATGGCCAGTTCATCGTCGTACTGGACGATCCAGGGCGCGAGAACGAGGGCGACCTGATCATCGCGGCGGAGGACGTGACGGCGGAGCAGATGGCGTTTATGATCCGGCACACGTCCGGGCTCATCTGCGCGCCGGTGCTGCCGCAGCGGGCCGACGAGCTGACCCTGCCGCCCATGGTCGGCCACAACGAGGACCCGCGGGGCACCGCCTACACCGTGACCGTCGACGCCGCCGACGCGTCCGTCACCACCGGCATCAGCGCCCGCGACCGCGCGCTGACCTGCCGCGTGCTGGCCGACCCCGCCGCCACCCCCGAGAGCTTCCGCCGCCCCGGCCACGTGCTGCCCCTGCGCGCCCGGCCCGGCGGCGTGCGCCAGCGCCGCGGTCACACTGAGGCCGCCGTCGACTTCTGCCTGCTGGCCGGGAAGCGGCCGGCCGCCGTCATCTCCGAGCTCGTCGACGACGGCGCCGAGGTCGAGGGCGCCGCCCTGCGCCGCGAGCCGGACATGCTCCGCGCCGACGGCTGCATCGCCTTCGCCCGCCGCTGGGGGCTCAAGGTCTGCACCATCGCCGACCTGGTGACTCACCTAGAGAAAACCCACGGCAAGCTGCCCGCGAACGGGTCGTAAACGGGTCGTAGACGCCCGCGCATCACTACTCGCATTGCGTTTCCTTTTGCTTTTCATTTTGGAAAAGCGCTTTCCCTCCTACGTATTGTAGTACTTCTGTTCGGTATTGCGTGGTCGCACAAGGAGTGGGGAGGGAAAACCCAAAACACAAACGAAAAGCCGCGAGGCGGATCGCATCGTGCTTCTTCTGATTCTGAGATATTGGATACGCTACAATGCCATGCATGATGAAGAGTTAGGAAATTCTCCAGCCCCATGTGTATTTGTATTTGGCCTGCGGCTCATCGTAACATGTTCATACATCTATCCAATTCTTGGCATCTATCTGAAAACGACCACAACCTGCCCCTCCAGTGATGGTGAAAGAAAAAAAGTATAGGGCTTATCTTATCGCTGACTACAACCCCGCCACATCAACCACTCAACTTGTCTTAGGCTCTGGAGACGGGGACATTTTCCCCCCTTAAAAAAGTTGAAAAAAGTTGAATAGACATCGTCGAGATACCAAAATTCACATTCCCACACACGAAGAAGCTAGAGTAGGGGACTTGAGAACAGCCATGGCTCCATCTCTCTCTACAGGCGCGTCCGTCCGTAAGAGCACTCCCTCACCTCCGATATATATGAAAAAAAAAAAGGGATGCTGCTCTTCGGAAGCTATGAAGGCTAACTTGGCACCCGCGCTCCACCCCCAGAATCGTGCCAATCCACGTTTGAGTCGGGCGTCGCCCTGACGCTGCACCTCTGGCCGGACCTGACCTTTGCGGTGGAGAACAACCTCGGCGGCGGCGACAGCGCCGACAAGCGCGACTGGTTCGCCGGCGCCGTCGCCGAGCTGTTCCCTGCCCTCACGACCGAGCTGCAGCAGCAGCTCCTCGAGCAAGCCCCCGACGCGGCTGCGGGCTTGTCGTTGAGTAATAGCAGCAAGCGTAACGGGACCACAGCGACTGCCTCCGCGAAGAAGACGACGGCTGTTGCGCCGCCCGCCAACGAAGACCTCCTGATGGACGTCGAGTCGCGGCTGCTGCAGATCATGGACGACGAATTCGACACCGTCGTCGACGACGACAGCGCGTACGACGTCGCCGTTCAGATCGTGCGTCTGTGGCGCGAGTGCGCCCGCGGTGCATTCGCCGGCGTCGAGGTCCTGCAGGCCAAATGGAACGCGCAGCGCGGGAAGAAGGTCTCGGGCTTGTTCAAGGAGGTGCGGCCGCCGCGGGAGGACGGTGACGACGAGGAGGACTGGGAGGATGATGAGGATGAGGATGGCGATGATGGGAGTGAGGAGGAAGATGAAGAAGATGAAGAAGGGGGAGGGGCGGATGTGGAAATGGCCGACGCGTCGGCGGCGCCTGCCCTCGTCGCGAAGCCGCCGCCCGAGGTGGACGAGGACGGATTCACCAAGGTGACGAGGAAGAAGAGGTGATTTACGTATACCACAAAGCACCTTAGATCTTGCGTATACCATTCACTCCTAGCTAGACTTCACTGGGTGGCATGCTTCATGTCATATGTGCAATTCTCAATTCATTGCCAAACTACAGTGCCTACGTATTGCCGCCCAGACACGCGAGATAAGGAGGGACAGGGGGGGATAACATGCCTAGAAATATGGTAGCCAAGTATCGTGCCGGAAACAAAAGGGGGAAGAAAAAAAAGAAAAAGGTAAAAACGCCGCCAGCGCCTTTCCCCTGCGCCATTGGTGCCCTTTGTACGTTCCGGTGCTTACGTACGTACTACCACATTATCAGGGGGACACCTACTCCCAGTCCTCCTCCTCGCTACTGTCCTCCTCCTCTTCGTCGTCGTCGTCTTCTTCCTCGCTGCTCTCTTCCTCCTCCTGGACCTTCTGCGCCTCCTTGGGGCTGTTGGGCGCCTGGCTCGGCACGCCCGACTTGGCGCCCACGATATCGTAACTGGCCTCGCTGTCGGCCCGCGACTTCTCGTCGTCGGATTTCCGCGGCGACGACGGCTTCAGCAGACCCGGCGCCGTGGCAGGGTGGATCGTCGTCGACGACCCCGTCGAGCCGGGCCGTTCGGGGGTTGGCTTCGTCTCCGCCACAGACTTCGAGTTGCTCGGGCCGGCTGTCGTTTCGTCGTCCGAATCGTCATCGTCCCAGGCGACATCCTCCTCGGCGGACGCCGCTGGAAATTCCTATTAGCCGCATGTCTCCTAGGAGAAAAGGGAAGACAAGAAACAAAAAGGGGGCGCATGAGCCAACCTTTGAGGAGATCACGCCTCCGTGCCTCCGCGGTCTCGATGCCATGGCGCAGGAAGTAGTACCGCTTCCAGAAGTCGGCGTAGGGAATGCTGTCGGGGACGAGCTTCTCCATGGTAGATCGCAGCTCCGGGTATTTGGCCAGGTCCCCGCTGATATCGGCCGTCTTCTTGTCGATGTCGAAACCGGCGGTCCAGGCGGCGTACTCCTCACCGGACGAGTCCTTGGCGAAGCTGTCCGGGTTGGTGTGGATCACGTGCAGCTGAGCGTCGAAGCGCGACGTGTGGATGACGCGCTTGCCGTGGGCATCCTTACTCTCGAAGAGGACCGTAGTGCCGTCGCCGCTGCCCGGGGCGCCGCTCTCGGTCGGCGGCGCGATGCTGATGGCATCGCGGAGGAAGTCGCGGATGTTGGTGCCAAACTTGAGCAGCGCCTCGTCGGCCGCGTCCTCGGCCCGCTGGAGGTCTTTCAGCCTCTTCGTCGCCTGGTCCCGCAGCCGGGACAGCACCGTCTCCGACTCCTTGATCGCCTCGTCGTGCGAGAGCCCCTTCCTGCCCGCCGTCGGAGTCGCTGCTCGGTCCCTATCCTTGTCCGCATCGGTGGCTTGCTCGTCATCGTTGTCGTCGGCAGTGGTGGTGGCGGTAGCGGAAGCGGTAGCGGTAGCGGCGGCGGCGGGGGTCTGGCCTAAGGGGCCCAAGGAGAGCGGGGTCGACAGAGACAGACCCCGGGTCCGGCTGACGATGGAAGCGCGCAGGTCAGACAAGCCCCTCGTGGCATCCTGTCCGAGCGCCGTCACTTCCTGCTGGGCCTCTCGGTAGACGGACTCGCTCTGCAGCGGCGCGGAGACAGCCCGTGTCAGCAACGGTGGTACCGGACGGGAGTGGTGGGGCCGGAATATGAGGTTAGGTCGGGAGGAGCCATACCTGCTTGACGACGTTCCCGAAGAAGCCACCGAGCCTGGCGCCCCAAGGGCTGGAGGAGAAGGCGCTGTATGCGGCCTGGAAGTCGGCATTGAGCGTCGACTGCGGGCCCGTCTTGTCCTGGGACGGCTGCCCCTCCTCGTCCTTGGGAAGGGACTCCTCGGTGATGTGATCGTAGGCGAGATCCATGCTCACCGACTAGTTACCTCGCTAACCAGTTCGAGATGCTGCCTGGGCAAGGAACTCGCTCGCAATTGGGAACACGTGCGGGGACAGAATTGCCCTGGATGGCTGTAGGAGAGATGGGCTTGTAGCAGCGAGGCCGTTCCGACCGCCGTCCAAAGCTTCAGGGAGCTTCAGTGATTGCAGCACTAACGTGCTTGGAGCTAATGGCGTTGGTGCATTTGAGGCTGAAGTCGCAAAGTTCTCCTTTGTTGCATGTGTCAACCACGATCGCCCCTAGCGAGGGAGCTACCTCCGCTAAGTGACTATTGCTCCCTAAAGGCCCTAAAGGCCCTAAAGTGCGGGGCGCTGCATGCATTGATCCGCCACTGCACAAACCATGATCGTGCTTTCACACCTTCTCACATATCCATCGATGCCAACCGGCATTCGTGGATGCTTTTGTTCTGCTTCTTCTTCTATCCCTTTTATCGCTAGGTAGGTATCGCGGCACGCGTGGTTGCCTAAGAGATAGCTCTTCCTCGGCTGGAAAGGCAGATAAAGCTGAGGTGTGTCCCAAATGTGAAATCTTCTATCTCCCACGTTACCGCTATCCTTACCCCGACTCCTCAATCTGTCAGACAGTGCGTCATACTTACGGGCAGGCAGAGCTGTTTCTAGATCGGCCCTGGTCCTGGTGAGATGTACGATATGCGCACCAGACGATGATTCAAATCGGGCTCCATCTGCGGCAGCCCGGGGAAGCCGAGCGAGCCTCAGGACTATTTTAGTCCTTACGCCAAACCTGCACATGACGTGACTCTTGCGCGCCGTTGGACCTAGCAGGTATTCTACTTCATGTATGACCTCTGATGATACAAGCTACTGCAAACAAGCCACCCTCCACTTCGGCATCTCACGCATCCATCGCGCACCTCCATCGTCCACATCATTCCACCATGATGACCGCCATGGTTTACCGGCCCCAGTACGGAGCAGACGGCCGGTAAGTCCGCACCGTCCTAGGCGTGCGAGAGTACCTGCTCGGCAGGTAGCTGGACGGGGCGCCGTCGCCGTAAATGTACTTCGGCCCGTCTGGGACCTGCAGTAGCTGCGCATTTGCACGGTCTTCCGGCGGGCAACGCCTGACCTCGCGAAGGCGTCACGGCGTGAGTAAGCACACTTTTTAGGCTCTTCCAGGGTCGCCACCCAGGGGTGCGTTTCGTCGATTCGCCGCCCCTTCCGCCTCTTTCGTTTCGATGACACCCCTCCACGACTCGCCGTCGGGTCGAGAACGCTGCTGCGTTCTCCTCACAGTACAAAGCACGATGCCGAACCCCGCAGGTCTTCCAGGTATATCGTCCGAGAAGCACAGCAGCTGCCCGTGCTTGGTGGTCTTGTTGGGCCGCAGTTCACGCTGGCACGAAATGACGCGCACATCAATCGGCCAGGAGCTTGGAGATGCCTGCCCACATCGTCCGTACGAAGTAGTCCGGAGTGCTGTATGCTTTGGGGGTCCTGGGGGTCCACGGGGGCCCTAAGCCACGTACAGTGCTGACTGCAGGGCTGTGGCTACGGGTGGCTACGGGCGGCTGTACATGTCCATCCCGCTCTCGGTTGTTCCCCATACAGTCTGCACAGTATGCATGATCAATGGCACAATCAAAAAGGATTGAATGGGGGGGGGGGGGGGGGGGGCCCGCAAGGTTGGTGCCCCCCACCATCACCGGGCCACCCCCGGTGGTGCCAGCGCGGGGGTTTTGTGGGCCCGTCCCGCCCCCCAACCACCCCCCGCCCCCCGCCCCCCCCCCCCCCCCCCCCCGCCCCCCCCGCCCGCGCGGCCCCCCCCCCCCCCCCCCCCGGCAAGGATGTTGCGCCCAAGCTTCAGCGTGCCTCCCGCGGAGTTGCACTCGAGGCGTTTTTGAGGACAGTTCGCGACCTCCTCCCACCTTATCTCCGTTAGCTATCCGCCACGATGGGCGAGCCTGGCCGCTCCGCTGCCTCTCCCTGCGTCCACGGCAAAAAGACGGCACGCCCATATTGTCAGTGCAGCTCCGCAGCGCACGGCATGCCATCCATGCCTCGCTGGACATGGTGGACAGGTAGTATCCGTCCACGTGGGCCCTTTGCTGCTGCTGCGTTTTCCTCCCAGCGTCGTTTGACATCTCCGCTATTGGACGGTAGGAAAGACGTGCCAGCAGGAAGCGCTGCAGAAAGCACTGAAAGGGTTGTGCCTCCAGTCATCTCCCAGGGCCCGGCCAGGTGGGATGGTTGGGGATGCAGGTGGTACTTATCTGTATCGCAGGGGCAGGCAGCGAGCAGACAGGGTGGCAGGCGGACAAACAGGGCGAGACGGCGGCGGTCAGCGGGTGGGGTGGGGCAGTGCGGTAGGCCAACGGCGTGCTTGGCGTGGTTGGTGTGCTGATGGCTGCTGATCGCCCTGCTTGATTCCAAAATCCGCAGCGGGTGGGTTCGCAGGAGCGATGGCAGGGGCCCCAGTGCCAGGGCTGCCGCTGCTTTGGGGGAAGGAATCGGGGGCTGTGGTGGAGTGGAGGGACTCTAGAGCCAGTCCGTCAGAACTCACGCCCTTCTGTCCTCCTGCAACCAGTGCTGACAAATTAAAACTCGAGGATCTTTCCAGCACGAAGCCCCTCCTTCCATCGCTCGTTCGATTCCCCCTCTCACATTCGCCTCATCCCCATATCCTATCTGCTACCGTTTATCCTGCCCGGCGTACGGAGTACAACCTGCTGCTGCCGTACGCCTCTATCTGGTTGTACTCTTCTACGCGTACAGTGCAAGTACGCGTACCCTGCACTACCGCCCCGCCTGCCTCTCCCTCTCGGCCTGCGCAAGCCCCAGGCCCCAGGCAGAAAAGCCTCCTTCCCACAGATCTGCTGGGTGGTGGTGGCCCGTATCCGCCGGCCCAGTTCTCGCACCCCAGTTCTCCCACCACCCTCCCAAGGTCAGAGAGAGCTGGCCAGTCATACCGAGCGAGCCAGGCAGCCAAGTCCTCCTCTCAGGCCACTAGTTTCCTTCCACACTTGCCCTCCTGCATCCAACAGTTCATCACTATCACCAACGCAACGCCAACTTTTTTCATCGATTGCCCCCGACCCTCTTGCCTCTTCTTGTCGTATCTTGGAGAACTAGTTGGTCCCCGTGATTGCGTCTATCCCTTGGGAGGGGAAATAGGGAACCGCTTTTTCTTAAGCTTGCCCCTCCTAACTGTCATCCGGTTATCTTTGTGTGATCTGTCTGTACCCCCATCACATTGTCCTCTCCAATTGATCTCTTATTCTGAGAGAGAGAGCGCTGAAGACCTGTCGCTGAAGACAGCCTCGTCGTCGGAGGGTTGTGTTCTTCAATTCCTATACACGGACGAAGCCAAGTAGACCATAACGACAACTGCCCCATCTCTGGATCCGCTCGGCCGGGGGACTCGACTGCAAGGACTCGAAGAAATCGTCACGTCCGTTGTTTTTCGCCTTCGTCAGAGCCCGCCGCCTCGCTTGTACCCATCACCTTTACCGCAAGATGACTTCGACTCGGAATCCACTACACGACTTCGTCCTCACCCCGCAGCAGCAAAATCTGCTGCTGGCAGCCCTTCAATCCAACAGGCCCGCCGGCGCCGTGGCCGCCAATGCCTTGACCATGTCACCTGCTTCTCTAAGCCAGTCTCCTCTCGAATCGGCGGACATGAGCGGCCTCCAGGAAAGCCCGTACCTCGACTACGACAACTCGTTTGACGGGACCGACGCCAACTTCTACCTGCCATTCGACGACGGCAGCCAGCCCAAGATGATTGGCGACCTCCCGGATGCCCCAGGCGTTGATGGGAGTGCGAGCGGCAGCGGGAGCGACGGTAAGAGCACGTCTGGCTCGCCCGAGAACGACTCCTCCGATAAGAGGAGCCATCCTGCCGACGACGATGAAGAAGAGAACGGCGCCAAGCGGCGCGAGAGTTCAGAGAGGGTGCCTAAGAAGCCCGGTCGGAAGCCGCTTACGTCCGAGCCCAGTTCGGTAGGGAACGCCCGCCCCCTATGGTTCTCACGCACAGCGCTTACTAATTTGCTCGATTCACAGAAGAGGAAGGCGCAGAACAGAGCGGCGCAGCGGGCCTTCAGGGAACGCAAGGAGAAGCACCTCAAGGATCTCGAGACCAAGGTGTCCGAGCTGCAGAAGGCCTCGGATACTGCGAACCACGAGAATGACGTGTTGCGGGAGAAGATCGATAAGATGACCGCGGAACTAAATGAATACAAGAAGAGACTGTCCCTGGTGGCCGTCACCAAGTCCGCGAAGGCTAGCTCGCGAGCCACATTCGGGAACCCTATTCTCAATAACATCAACGACGTCAGCTTTCAGTTCGAGTTTCCCAAGTTTGGCCAGCTGCCTGGGCCGCCAACCGCTACCACCACCTCGCCCGCTGCCGCGGCCACCAACGGCTCCGGCTCAGTTGCGAGGCCGTCGTTCGAATCGACGAGGTCTCCCGCATCCAGCAGGAGCGGCAGCAGCCAGGTGAATGCGAGGCAGAAATCGAAGGACAGCAACTCGAGTCCCGGGAGCTCTAACTCCAACTACGTCGGCGGTCCCGAGTCCCAGACCAATGAAGACCTGGCCAAGCTTTCCGGTGTCTTCAACCCGCCGCTGACCAACAATAACCTGGCGAATGCGTCGCGCGGCAGTATGGATTCGCACTATAGCGCCGGGCCGGCATCGACGGGCTCGCCGTCGGCGTCTTCGAATTCCATGGGTGGCCCCAGCTCCTCCTGCGGGACGTCTCCCGAGCCATTAACTCAGTCGCCGACGGCGTTTAAGCCGTTGGACACGCTCACCACGATCGGGGAGGAGCAACCGGTATTTGCAAACACCGCGTCTCAAGGTGAGATACGATGAGCTCCCCCCTCCCTCCCCCTCCCGGTCCCGAGGGAAAAAGTACGATCCAGCACACGGCCGCCGCCGTCAAGTAGTCGTGTGGGCAATTGCCAAGTGGCAGCAAGCTGCACCTAGCCGACGGAGAGACGACGGACGGCTAGCATCTCATGGGGCGTCTTGCGCTAAAGCTGTCGGCCACAAAAACTAGACTTCAGCCACCTTGCCAACCTCGATATGGGTGACTTCGGCCTGCTGCCCCCGCATAACGGTTTCGACTTCGACCCGCAGCTGTTTGGCAACTACCGCGAGCCACAGGAGAATATCCTTTCCGGCAACTACGACGACAGTTTTTTCAACGAAGCTTTCGGGATGGATTTCACCACTCCTTACAACGTGGCGCCAAGCCCAGCCGCTCAGAAGAAGGATCTGATCAGCCAGATTGACGCTGCTAAGGAGGCAGATAATGAAGCCTCTCCGGGCAACACCGCTCCGGCACTGCTCACATGCAACAAAATTTGGTAAGCTAGCCTGTCTTAGCTCTTCTCCTAGTTCCCCTTTTTTTTTAAAAGTTCTTGGACACTAACGCACCGGTTCTGTAGGGAGAAATTGCAAAATTGCCCTCAGGTCCAGAACGGGGATTTCGATCTGGACGGATTGTGCTCAGACCTGCAGAAGAAGGCCAAGTGCTCCGGCGCGGGAGCCGTCGTCGAGGAGGCGGATTTCCAGCACGTCATTAAGAAGTATCTCGGGCCCTGCCCCGATGAGGTTAAGGCAGGGCCAGCGTAGAGGGGAGCAGACTTCCCTCTTTTCTCCCCCTCTCCCTCAAAAACAGGAGAGAGTGTACTGCACGAGATCACTCGGGGTCATACTGGTTGTAACGTGTACATTTTTGAGATTGAGATACGGAAGGCTCCGTCGGTTGGTCGGTTCGGTCTCCTCACAAACGGGACGGTCTTTTATACACCTAAAGGCGCAGCAAGCTCGGGGTACCCAGCCAATCCGGCTGCCTGGACAGGCACAAAAGGGGGTAGGAGGCAAAGGAAGGGCCAAGCGGCTAAGGGGCCCGGCAGTTACCGAAGGCAGGCGTTTTTTTTCTTTTCTTCGCGGCGGGGAAAATTAAGGGATACACACGGCCTTGTGGTAGGGCATAGGGGGAGGGGACGGCGGGAGATGGGGTCCAGGGAGGATGTGGTCGAGGAGAAAGGAGGGAGACAAGGTTGATGAAGAGCTATGCCAATGGGGCGGTCTGTGATGAGGGAGTCTGTGACGGAGGAGGGTCTTGTTACAAATCCCCCCTCCCCCTTGGCCTGTTTTGGCGATGTGTATTAGTGCTTGGGTATTCGATCGGTACTGCTTGTCATAACTGGAAGTCTCTCGCTCTTCTCTCAGCCTTTTGTTCCGGCAAAGCGTACGTGAGGAGTTGGCGTCGTCGGCATTCGAGGACCAGAAAAAGATAGAGCATGTCGTGATCTTCGGTCCGATGGATGTTGGCTCGCTTCGCTCTTTTGTTGCCTTGTCCACGAACAGGATACAATACGATAGGGGGAATCTACACTAAGTGCAAATCAGTCTTTCCCATCCCACGTGCAGAAATCTGGATGAAGGATCGAGGTGCCTCGTGGATAAGGCGAGGTACCTTCAGTACGAGTACCTACGTAGGCAGGTACTCAAACCTGATCTTCGATCCCCTCTCCATTTTCATCCTTACCATGGAAGATGCCGTTAGGAGCTCCAATTTCATCCCATCTTTACCAGGCCATAATACTTGAGTGCATATAAGATTAATACCTATTTTTCAAACCCTTTTATCCAATTATCGTTGGAGCAGCGACGTCTCCGTGCGAACCATTAGGCCCTATTACCCTGAAAACGAAGAAACAACACCCTTGCAAAGAGGAGAAAAAGGAAAAAAAAAAAGGTAGGTACCTAGGTGGTGGTAAGTACAGACGGGGGGAGAAACAAAAACAAGGGCCAAGAGGCAGGAAAGAAGCAAGCACTTCCACCCGCCCGCTCCCCCTAAACTCCCACAACCCAGATATATCTATCGCCTACCGGAATTTCTCAACCTGCCTACCTCCTCCCTCCCTACCCTCCAGCCTTAACCTTGTGAACCTATCGCCCTATATACACTATGCCGAGGTATCCAGGGATGCCACACGACCACCCGAGACATAGCCAGACCTAGGTACACGATTGTTGTCGTAGAGTCGTAATGACAGAGGAAATGGGGAGATGATTACTGGCGCACACACACCGGAGCTGTCCTTTTTATATGGACCAGAAGCTTTGGGCGAGGAAGCGCTCGTCGAAGTCGACCTCCTGGCGCATGGCCACGTCCAGCAGCCAGTCGGGAGCCACCACGCGCGGCTCCATGTTGCCCTGGCGGGCCATCTGCTCGAAGCGCGTCCACAGGGCCCGCTCCGACGGCGAGCCGCCGCTGAGCAGATACACGGGTTCTGGGGGGGCGCCGCCGTCCTCTTCCGCCGTGGTGGGCTTGATGGTGGTGCCGCTGCGGGCGCGGTACGTCTTGAAGATAGCGCCGTTTGCCTCGGCGATGGCCTTGTAGCTCTCGTAGCCGTTGCGGATATCCGTGGTGCAGTAGATGGGCACCCCCCAGAGAAGCCGGCCGTGGTTGGCGCGGGCGCGGGCGATGGACTTTTGCAAGTCCACGCCGAACTTCTCCTCGTTCTCCCGGTCCTTCAGCACGTAGTCCTCCCACGGCAGCATCTTGCCCTGGTCTAGCACGTCGTCTATGAACTTCGAGTTGATCACTTCTGGCCCGCTCGCTAACGTTTTGAGAAACTTCATGGTCCGGACCAAGATGGGCGCCGCGAGGTAGTCGCAGGGGTGGTTGTCTGGGACGATCTGGATGCCGAGGCTGCGCAGTTTTTTCTGTGGCGAGATCAGCAAACATCAACACTGTATATAACTCGTCATCGCCTCCGTCGGGACCAGACGTACTCGTTCCGCATCCTCTTTGCTCTTCTCGCCCAGCCACCGCTGGAAGCCTGTCAACAGAATCCGCATTTGCACGTCGGGGAGAGAGGATTTCTGTCTCTTCGCCGGACGTCTCGCTTCCTCGTCGTCAGAGTCGTCAACATCCTCCTCGCCCACGGACCGGCGCCGTCCGGCCGGGGCCGGGCTGGAGCTCTTCGTCGCGGCCTGTTCCCTCTCGAACTGGTCGGCAGCCCGCTTGCCGCCCCAAGGCCCGTGGCCATCCTTGGACCGCTTCTTCTCCTTTTCGTACAGGGCGATATCCGAGACCATGTTATTCAGCTTCGATATCGCCTTGTCCTTGGCGCTGCGGCTACCGCTCGACATGACCGACGGGGTGTCGTTCTCCTTGCCCAGGCGCACGTGGCGTCCGCGAGAGGGCGTGGTATAGTTGCGGGTCCCCTTGGGGGGCGCCTGGACGCCGAAGAGCCTTGCGGTCTGCTCGGCGTACGCGGTGCCGTCTTCGTCATCCTTCCTCACGTCGATCTGCTGGTGCTCCTGGCGGCCGATGACGACGCCCGCCGCCGGGCCTGCCGAATAGGCGTTCTCCTGCGCGGCCTCCAAGATCCTCCTCTTCCTCTTGGCGCCCGCGTCCATCTTGTCCTCCCCGCGGGGGTAGTACAGCGCGCGGAGCTTGGCCTCGTCGAGGAAGGTCTGCCCGATGATTTCGCCCAGGTTGGTGCGCGGCGGGAAGGTGGTGTATTTAGGGTTGGAGACGGACAGGGCCTGGCACTTGGCGTAGCTCTCCTCGATCCACAGGTGGTTCACCATGTGCACGTTCCAGTCCCGCGCGGCATCGCACTTCTCGCTGTTGTCGCGAGCGGTGATGAGGTGGGTGTTGTCCGCCTTCATGGTCTTGGTGTACGTGCCACCAGCCGCAGTGACGAGGTTCTCGAGGTAGATCCGGGCCTCGCCGCCGTAGTTGGACAGCGTGACGCGGAGATCCTCGAAGCCGGGAAGGCAGTCTCGGGGGACGGGGTAGTGCAGCAGACGCCGCAGGGGCGAGCACCACTGGTTGTGGGTGATGAGATACAGGAGCCAGGCGAGGTTGCCGACGTCCTTGCCGGCCAGGGACGCAGCGACGTAGTCCGGCCCGTCGCGGTAGTGACATATGTACATGTCACAGAGGCCGACCTGGTCCGCGATCTCGCCCTCGCCACGCCTCACCAAGTCCTCGACGATGCGGCGGAACCGACTGCTGATGTCGAGGTCGTCGGCGAGCATGACCTTCTTCTTGCGGAACACGTCGAGCTTCCTCCGGCCGGGCTGGGCATCGGAAGCGAGCGGCGCATCGGGGCAGGTCGTCACGGCGCCTTCGATATGCTGGCTGTGGGGGACGGGAAGGTCGTCTTCGGGCCGCAGCCGGAGGATTTCGGGGTCGGGAAGCAGATAGGGGCCTTCGTCGATCCTCTTGCCCAGCTTGAAGCAGTCGTCGAACCAGTGCGGCAGCACGATCTTGCACCGCAGGCCCTTCTCGAGAGCCTGCTGGCACTTGGGGGCATCGATGCTCAGGGCGCAGATGTGGGTGGTCAGACGGGACAGGTCCTTGGATTCCATGCCTCCGAGGGCCAGGGTGGCGCCGCTGATGGCCTCCTTGTCCGAGAGGGGAATATCGGCGCAGGTCAGGTTGACGTGGGAGAAGATCATGCGCGGGTCGGGCGAGAAGGGGCGGATCTGGGCCTGCTTGTTGCGGCTGAGGGAGTGGTTGATCCAGTTGGAGGTCACGACGGGGACCATCATGGCCATGGCCTCGTTGTACTGCTCGAAGTCGATCGAGTTGGCGATGATGTGCGTAGCCCGGGCCACGGGGATGCGGCCGTCGGGCTCGGGCTCCAGCACCGAGGCGCCATACTTCTTCACCGTTTTCGCCAGCTGCGCGGTGCCGCCGGGTTCCGGCCCCCTGCCGTCAGTAGAGAAGCCCACGGCGAAGGGAAGATAGGGGCAGCGCGGGAGAAAAGAGAAGAGTGCCTTACCTCCCCGATCGTCTTCATGGGCAGCTGCGGACTCGAGACGAAAGCAATCAGGCAGAGGCCAAACAGGCCGGCCACGGCCGGGCCGCCGGGCTTGGCTTCGGCCATGTCGTACCGGGAGAGCGCGACAACGGGTGCGGTAATGCGGACGCGAGGCCGGCGAACAAAGCCACCGCGAGCCACCGACGTGCCAGAGGGAGACAGGTCGGCACCGAGCACCGGAGCGCTGTGCGACCAACGGAGGGGGAGAGAGGGAGGAGGGCGAGAACGAAAGCGAGAAACGCCGTGTTAGCACAGCCGGGGGAAGAAGACGCTGAAGACGGGAGCGCCGAGCTGTCGGGAGCTGTCGGAACGGTGGTCGTCACGGTGGGCTCCGGGTCGAGCGGGCATTGATCGGCCTGCTGCTGCCTGGGCCGGGGTGGTGTTGACGGATGGAGCGGGAGGACGTGGCAAAAAGGCGAAGGGTATTCCGCAGTCTGTAGTCTGTAGCCGGTACGAAGAACCCCGTGATCCGGACCGTCTGTCCTGTCGTTGTCCAGAAGAAATGGTGTGGGTGCAGCCAGCGACCTTGTTTTCGAGACAGGGGCGTAAATAGGCGGAGGGATGGATGCTGGGGGGGATTGCAGAAAATGGACAGGCGGGCCTGGCAAACGCCACCACCGGGACGCGACTGGACTGGCGGTGCAAAGCAAACGCACGCACGCGACTTTGCGCGAAATCCCCACGCCAGTCAGCTGACCCGTCACGATTGGCCGTCCCAGGTAGGCTTTACTTTTCTCAACCGCAGTCTGTATGAACGCACCAGCCACACCTCGACCTCCACCGCAGCCTCCAGCTGCGGGATCTGATCTCGCCTCGGGAGTGAGACCTACAGCGTCGACCCTTCTCGACCAGCCCAATCTGCGCGGACAGACGAGCCAGAAGGACGAAATGCGCCAAGTACACAGTACCGGGCCAGTACAGCTGGAGGAGGTACTTTTACCGGCTTGCCCCCACCGTCTGCGTTGGGGTAGGCGGGCTGCGGGGCAATGCTTTCCATCTGGACTCTGGCCTACCTGGGGAAGATCTGCCGTTGGGCCAGGGAAATGAACGTCAAACTCGCATCCAGCCCGCGCTCAGTCCTCCCCCCCCCGTCTGGAGTGCCTCGGCAACCCGCCAGCCAGTGCCGTGCCGGCCGCGCCTCCAATCAATTGCCAATGTCCAGATTGGACGCTACTCCTACTAGGGGAGGCTAGCAGCAGTCGTCGGTTAGCAGTCGGTACTATGCAGCTGGTGGGAGGAGGCGCCCGTCCTTCGGCCGAGTCGGGTCGTGTTTTATCGAAGACGCACCCATCCAGTCTGTCTCTCGGCCATCGCGGGCGAGCTGCGAGATCTCTGCGGGTGTTTCATCAGGTACCTGCTACTTCGCTCCTCCGGCCGCCGTTTCTGCCCATGCGTCACCGCATGGTGCCTGTCTTGGAGTGAAGGAGAGACAACCGCACGCTGTCTTGTGGACTACCTACCTACGTACTTGTCCGGACGGTATCTGACCAGGCCCTCGCCCTCCGCCCCTTTCTCTCCGCCCTCTCTCCCCCCCTGCCTCTGCCCGCTACCGAACTGCTCCTGCCTCCTGCTCGAAGCTCGACGAAGCAAACGAGAGCACCCGCCCGTCTCCTAGACGCCCGCCATGTCTCGACAGTTCTTCGAGGTGAAGGAGCACGTCGTCGAGGCCCAGCACGTCCGCGAGTACCCCCGCGCGACAGCCCACAACCAGGACGAGCTGCTCTACCTCGCCGTCAAGCAGTACATACCCAAGAACAATCCGGATCCCCGGCCGGGAGATGTCACCATCATCGGGGCGCATGCCAACGGCTTCGTAAAGGCGTGTATACTCTAAACTCAAAAGACATACTATACCGTATAATAGCTGACTTATGCCCTTCTCCCCTCCCCCAGGAGCTGTACGAACCCCTCTGGGATGATATCCTCAAGGAGTCCGAGAAGCACGGCTTCCGCATCCGCGGCATCTGGATAGCCGATGCCGCCTGGCAAGGCCAGAGCGGCGTCCTCAACGAGGCCAACCTCGGCAACGACCGTGAGCTCTTCGTCCTCCCGTCCCTGCCTACCTGGGTGTCAGCAGTTGCCTCGTGACCTCCCTGTCTGACAAGTCCGAATGCTTCCCCCCCGCTAGCCTCGTGGCTGGACCACTCCCGCGACGTGCTGCACATGATGAACCAGCTGCGGGCGCACATGCCCCGGCCCATCGTCGGCATCGGCCACTCCTTCGGCGGCGCCGTGCTGGTCAACACCGCCCTCGTGCACCCCCGCCTCTTCTCCAGCCTCGTGCTCCTGGACCCGGTGCTGTACTACCGCGAGGACGGGCCCGGCACCGGCGCCGACGCCGGCCCCAAGATCGGCTACAGCCCCCTGGCCCTGTCCGCCGTGCGCCGCGACCTGTGGCCCTCCCGCACCGCCGCTGCCGCCGCCTTCCGCAAGGCCAAGTTCTACCAGTCCTGGGACCCGCGCGTGCTCGACGCCTGGATCGCCCACGGCCTGCGCGACGTCCCCACCGAGCTGTACCCGGACGGCGGCGGCGGCAACAGCGGCAGCTCCGAACCCCCCGTCACGCTCACGACGACGAAGCACCAAGAAGTCTTCACCTACCTGCGCCCCCTACAGCAAGGCATGGACCCCACCACGGGCCGGCGCTTCTTCGACCGCGCCGCCCTTCCCGACGTTGCCGACGACAGCCTGGCCAAGTTCGCCGCCGGCAACCTGTACCGGCCCGAGGTGCCCAACATCGCCATGCAGCTGGCCAACCTGCGCCCCGGCGTGCTCTGGCTCTTCGGCGGCGCAAGCTACGTCTCCACGCCCGCCCTGCGCGCCGAGAAGAGGGAGACCACGGGCGTCGGCGTCGGCGGCTCCGGCGGCGCCGCCGCGGGGCGGGTCGCCGAGGTCGTCCTCGAGGGTGTCGGCCACCTCGTGGCCATGGACCGCCCTACCGTCTGCGCCGAGCACGCGGCCGCCTGGATCGCCAAGGAGCTGCAGATCTGGCGCGACGAGGAGCGCGCTCTCGAGGTCTGGTGGCGCAAGCGCGACGCCGACAAGCGCGTCATCGACGACGAGTGGCGCGGCTTCATCGGCCAGACGAAGAAGTTCATGAAGCTGTGATTGGAAAGGGGCCTTCTAGGGACTTCCTCTTCTGATCTACGGCATACATAATCCGTGTTCACATATACCAAGGGGGACGCTATCATCACATTTTACCTACTTCGTCTTGCCAATAGAGACACCTGGGTGCTTGGGCATTTAGGTACAGGTACCTTGATAGACCCCATAAACTAGATGGCTGCAAAACATGTGGTCTTGATGTGCGTTGTATTGTATTAAGATCCGGTTACTGGGTGGGCCACCATGATGAGTACTATGAAAACAAGAGGTAACCAGAATTCACCTCTCCCAAGCCCCGTAGAATGTCCCAACTCGAGTAGGGCTGCAGATCCGGAGTTAGACATGGAAAGGTACTAAGCTAAGGGACAGGGAGATGCCTAGATACACAGTTGTAGACGCCAAAGAAGGACTAGGTAAGTATCTATCAACTGGATAGAGTACTAGGAAGGAGGTAGGTAGGTAGGTAGTATCGGACAGACGGGGGTATCTCATTACATGTACAAAAGGGTAGATACAGGTACCAGTCGGCACCATCTCTCATGTACTCGTTCATAGCAAGACGTAAAATGGGGTTGTGGGGAGGAGCGGGAAAGGGCGGAGGAGTTGGTTTATGCCAATGTCTCCTAGCATAATCAAACAGTCAGGTATAGGGGTGAAGGCTTTACCTAGGTCCGTGTCGTGTCGTGTCGTGTTTTATTGTGTTATGCGCATGCCCTTGTAGGTTGGCGCGTGTTGTATGGCTCTTCTCGGCAGCCACGCTGTCGTACTCGTCCGTTTGCCTCAAAGCATCGTCCCGAGGCTCGTTGTGGTATGCAGTCGTCAAAGTCCAATGGCTCGCTAATGCTCGCTAATTTGCACCAGAAGCAACATCTCTGCGTAAGCACATTAAGAGTGTCGGTGGAAACTATCCAATGACCACTCTTGCGCCCTCCTTGCCCAGGACACCCCGCTCCTTCGGCTTAGGACTGTTCGCGCGACCCTTTTTCCTGTTCAGGAAGCCGAACACCCCACCGGAGCTAGTGTCAACCGGCTTGCCATTCGCATTCGCAGCACCGGCCGCGTCCGTAGGAAGCGTGGCGTCTTGGCGGGCCAGGTCCGACCAGCTGCCACCCCCATCGAGCGTGACTTGGATACCGCCGGTGGGGCTTTCCACGATGACGCCGCTGTGAGCGCCTGAGCGCTCGATCCGCGCCATGCCGTTGGCGTCGTTTGCCACGTTGTTCGTGTACGTGTTAGGATACGGCGGTAGCGGCGGCGGGCGGCCGGGGGGCTGCCGTCTCTGATGGCTACTGGTCGGCCTCTTGACTGGTGCGGCGCTCCCGTTGCCGTTCCCGCTCCCGCTCCCGCTCCCACTCCCGGATCCATCGTGAGACGGCCGAGAGAGCGAGGCAGGGTGTCCAGCTGCCGGGGAAGGTTGGAACGCTGCCTGCACGGCCATACCGTTGGAAATCTCGGGCGGAGGCGGTGCTGGCGTGGCTTCGTCTGTGGTAATAGCCTGGGGTTGACCCTCTGGGATCTCGTCTTCCACTGGAGTTATTATCGCGGGAGCCGCAGTCCCATTGTGAACCTGAGCTTGGACCGGAGCCTGGGTTTGGGCTTGGCCGTTTTGAGTTCCTATTTGCTCGGTAATCCTACGAACGAGTCGGTCAGCATCAGCTACGCTTTCCAAGAGCAGGTGACTAAAGGGGGAGGGGGGGGGGGGGCGTACTTCTTATACGCAGCAACGGTGTAATCAAACGGCTGGAAGTCCCTCTCGATCATGCGATATAGCTCGTCCTCCCGGATCTCCTTTTCCGTCGCATCATTCTTGAGCCGCTCGCGAGGCTTCTGCCTGCGCGCCCTAGCCTCCAGGGGCGCCTCTTCCAAGAGCAGCTCTTCGAGATCGTACGTAGCGTCGAAGTTCGTCTTGTCAGCAGACGGAATGAAGACGGGCTCGATCTCCTTCCTCTCCAGCGCCTCGAAGTCGATCGGGGCGAAGAAGTCATGGTGGATGAAGCTCTCCCATGTCGCGCCCATCCGTTTGTCCGGATTCGGCTCGAGGGCGTCTTTGATCGCGTAGAGACAGAGCAGAGAGACGGCTGGATTGGTGATCGGGAACTTAGGGCTGGAGTTCAGGATGACGTTGCTGAGCACAGACTCGGAGTTGCCCTCGAATGGCCTCTGCGTCTAAAGTTAGCACAGCGTCACCTCAACCCGTGGCACCGTGTGCACCGTAGCCTCGTATATGGCCCCAGGTGGTCCGTAGGCGCGACGGCTACGTTGCACGTGTGGTTGTAATGTTACCCACCTTGTTGTATATGCATTCGTAGAACAGAACGCCCAACGACCACCAGTCAGCCCGAATATCATACCCCCGTCCCGCGTAGACTTCTGGGGCAAGATAGGCCAGAGTCCCGGACTTGCTGGTCAGGACTTTCCCCGGTATTATGTCCGACGCAACGTTCTTCGCGCAGTTAGCAAGAGTTCTTCATGCTCAGAAAGTGGGATAGGTTTTCTCACAAAGTCAGTAAGATGGACATGGCCGTCCGCATCCAGCAAAACGTTGTCGGGCTTTACGTCGCGGTGGATGATGCCCTGCCCGTGGACGTAGCGCAATGCGCAGCCCAGCTCGGCGATCCAAAACCTCACAGCCTCTTCCGTGAAAGTCTTCCGGGAGATATGAAACCGTAGATCGCCACCACTCATCAGGTCGACGACGAGGTACCTGGTCAACCCGACGGCGGTCCACAGTCAGCACCAGTTTCCCCAATTCGAGGTTTTGGCCTCGGCCCCGCCACGATCGGGGATCCAACTCACATGTATTCGATATCTTGAAAGCTGTAGCGCAGGTTGCAGATGAAGGGGTGGTTGACGTGTTCGAGCATCCGCCGCTCCCGTATGATATTCCGAACGCTCTCGGACCGTACCACTGTTTAAGGACCACATAGTGAGCTTCCGGGACACGATAGAGAGACATGCAACCGAGGCACGCGATGGAGAGGCGCCGGAAGAGTGGAAGCGGAGGAAGGGGTGGTACGGGTCGGCGCATGCTGGCAGGCGCAGGCTAAGCGGACGGACGGACCTTCATCTTTGCGGATGTACTTGAGGGCGAATGACAGACCCGTGTCTTTCCTTTCGACGATGCGCACCTTTCCGAAGGCACCTCGGCCGACGACTCGCAGAAGACGGAAGTGGTTTAGGTTCGCTAGGATAGAACGGCGTCCAGAAGTTAGCAAAGGCCGTTCCTATCTACGGCGCCCAATGCGGCGGCAGCGGCGGGTGCTCCTTGCTCAACGGCACACGGAGGTGGAGGATGGGGGAGGGGGGGGGGACAGCTTCTTCTCACCTTCGCCATCGAATTCGATGGGCTTTCCTTGGCTGTTGCCCATTGCCGTAGTCAAAGGACTTGAGGAAGGAATGTGTCGTGAGGCCTCCTCAAGGGGGAGGGAGGGGAGGAGGGTTAACGACAGAGGAATCAAGAGCAAGACGCAGACATGGTTTGCACCCCCAAGAGTAGCCGCAGCTGTTGGTTGGTACACAAAATTGTGGAAGGAAGAGAAAGCAGCTGCCCTGCTATCAGAGCTGTCACAGCCCCAGACAAGTCGTTGCCTGGTGGGCTAATGAGACAGAGACACTAGCAGCGCTTCGCAATTCAGCTGGATGTTCGAGGGGGTGAATTCGACAGGATATATATGTACCCTTGGAGGAAATCAGCTGCTGAAAGTGGGAACTGCTGAGGGGCAGCACAGCAGGAGGAATGGCAAGGCAGAGGAAGGCGAAATGTTGGGACTGGGATGGGGGAGAATATAGGATGAGGATGGGATGAGATGAGCTGGGATGAAAACGGGGCGGGCTGGGATAGGTATCCAGGACAAGGGCCGCTAGAGGCTCACGAGAGAGCAGACAAGACAAAAGCAGAAGCGACAACAGCAAAAGGCAGCAAAGGCAGTATAGGCAGCGATAGTCAACCCAGGCTTGGGGATGGGACGTCCTTTTTGGGGGGATGGACAGGACAGGACCAGGCCGGTAAGGTGAATGCGTGCCGTCCGGCGGGAGAAGGAGGCACAGAGGTTAAGGGGTGGAGGAGGAGCCCGTTTGGCCTCCATTTGGCGATGGTGCAGCGTTGCAGTTTAAGGCAAGGTGGTCCGCAGTGGGGTTGCAGGTCGCGCACTTAGTGGATGCAGCACCATGTGGTGGATGCCACACGGCGTGCGCGAAACGTGGAAGCCCCGGCCCAGCTCGCCAATGCCGTCCAAGAAACGGCACAGGGGTGGGATACCTCTCACAATCGCTGGAGCACCAGCGCCAGGGGATGCCCTGGGGGATCCCTGGGGGCTGCTGGGAGGGACCTCTGGAATGCCTGAGAAATGCCCCTCCAATGGCATAGCATCACTTGGGCGGGGCGCTAATAGTTGGCGGAAATTGCTAGCGGAAAATAAAGAGAGTGCTCGGTCCAGTTCATCCCTCCATCTTTTCATTGTTGCTCTCTCTAGTGACGGGAAGGCCATCTGCCCTCGGCTCCGGCCACCACGGTGCATTTATCGACGGCACAGACGACGCACTAATACACAGGTAATACCGTACCTACCTAAGCTGGAGTCCCTTTTTATTTGTCCAACGTCGCGCAGCCTCCGCTTGTGATGCACCAGAGCATGCGGAGGTTTCTTGTGCCTCGACCCTCCATGTCTCATCAGGCGGCAGTTGCAGTTGCACTTGCACTCGCACTTGCTTTGCATTAGTGCTGCTTCCGCTGAGAGGAGAACGGGCTCGGGGCAGAAACCTACTGCACGAGCCATCCGCAGCGGATGTTCTCGACTCCCAAAAGAAGCAAAGGAAAAAAACACGAGCACCACTGGACTAAAGATGGCACATCCTGGCGCCCTGACGCACCTGCATGCAGCCCTCCCGCGCTCCCCAAGCAATAGCATCAGCCCAGGTGGCCACTATAGCGTTGATCCGTATCAAAGAACAAAGGGGATCGCCGTTCAATTCCACCGGTGGCAAAACGAACAAAGGAGAAAATCCCGTCCCAGCCTACCGCTCCTGCCAGCCTACCGCCTACCAGCCGGCCGGCTTCCGCGTAATATCTTCTCCTGCGGTCAGGCTGACGGCCAGGCAGGCGGGGCGCGGGCCATCCGGGGGGTTGGGGGAATAAAAGAAAGAACGGCATTTTCGGTGCCTTTCTTGCTCTGGCAGTGCCGGCTACCACAGCGGAGCTCGCGGAGGTCCTTCTACGAAGGGAAGGGCCCCCCCATTTGTGAGGGGATCTCGCCACGTTCTTTTCACGGCGCACCCATGTCTGCGGAGCAGCCAGGACGGAGAATAATGCTACATCGCATACAGAAAACGGCGGCTCTATTTGGCGGAACGGACAGTAGCGCCCCGGGGAACGATTCAGGACGGGAGAACGAGCTGCAGCGTCGTGGTACCGGTGGGGGTGAGCAGGCAGGTCGCGGTGATATCGCACCACGCCGGAGTGGATCCGTGCGCGACGCCGCCAGAGGACCGAGCTCAATCGGTTGGGTGACACAGGAGCAAACCGCATGTTCCCCTCTTGGCCTGCTCGCTCGGCTCGTCTTTCTTTGCCTTTTCTCGCATAGGCACGTTGGTTCCAGGCCAGAGGCCGCGGAAACAGCCATACACAAACGCCCCCGAGGAGGACCCTGTCACTTCTCCCCCTCCCGAAAGCAGGGGCGGTTGCTAAACGAGATGACGTCGCTACGGCCAGCTGAAGAGAGGGCCGAATGGCGGGAGAACACGAGACACGATATCAGAAGACGAGACGAAACGAGGCGAGATGAAGAAGAAAAAATGGTTTGGGCAGTTCAGGCCCTCTCCAGACGCTAACGCGGCCAGGAGATCCCTGTTCTCCCACGTGTGCCTGAGCGAGTCAGCGAGAGATCCCGCACTGCTGCCCCATCCCAATTTCAATGGCTCTGCGGAGGCGAGCGACAGGCGAGAAGGAAGCCTTCCACGGCTTCCAACAGGCCTTCCATCTCTCCCGTGTGGCAGGCCCAGCCAGGTCCGTCCGGCCTACCAGCCGCAGAGGGGCCGGCTGGGTGGTTCGGCGGTCCGCTCTGCTGCTGCCGCATCCTGTCCAACCGTGTCCAAGCATCAGCAGTCGAGACCTTCCCGTTTGACGGGGGAGTGGGGGGGGGAGGCTGTTTCCGGGCCATGCGGTGTGCCGACCCGCTTTAGCGTTGATTGCATAGGAGCGGCGCGACTTGTTTGCTGCTGCAAGTTCCGGGTGGAAGCCTCCGAAGTCTCACGGAGGATGGAAACGGGACACAGGGGACTCGTCGAAGTGTCGCAGCCTTCGGCTGGGCTCCTGTTTGCTTATCGGAAGTTACATGAGCTCAGAAGCTGACGCCGCGGCGATGCCCTCCGCGGAGAGTGGGCCTTCCACAGACGCCTACGTCCGGTGGCGACGGAGGAGGACCCCTAGAAACCACGCGGCTATCCACCCATCCATCCATCCATCATCTCTCTTGAATCAAACCTTCCGAACCCCAATTGAAAGGGTCCCCTGTTCAGCACATGCATGCATGCCGGCGAGGCGAAGTTTGGGATTTTCAAAACAGGCCAAGGCCGATGGGGCCTCAATTTCGACAGGAAGATTAAAGAGGGACCGTCTGCACCCCTACAAACTGAAGGGGTTATAACCTTGTCGCGCCTACCCGCTTGACTCGCCCGCCGTTCGTTGGGAGCGAACCGTGACGTATGGTAAGGTAAGCCGACGGCAAGTCAACCACATGCTGCAGGGTGCTCACCGAGAGAGACAGAAGCAAAGCCCGTTCTCGGGCTTTGCAAGAGAATGGAGTTTCGAATTTTTAAAGTTTCGCCATGGACGAAAGTTTCGATGTCCCTAGGGTGAGCCAAGCCGTCGGAAGTCGCCGGCCAGCATCCAGGATACTTCGTGCGTTGTCGGCCAGCCTCGGCTATCCATGGCCCAGGCATGCAAGCATGTACGGACTTTCAGTTGATATGAGGGCTTCGATTTTGAGGCTACGGCATGGAATGCCCTTAAAATCTTCACCTTTGACGGAGACTAGATATGAGAGAGAATAGCTATGTTTAATGAGGGATAGAACATCGCCCAAGTTATGTATGCTTTTAACAAGGTATCAATCAATGCTATATGAACCTTATGAACCCGAAAGAAGCCGTGAAGCCTTGAGGTGCAAGATATAGACTGCCGGTGCAAACTCCCATCATGCTAAGCAGCACTAACTTCACGATGATCTATTCTTTCATGGCTGGATTTTTTTAAGCAGTAATACGCCCTAGTCTTGAGGCTTTGGTGATGATTTTTTAAGGCGGGGCGACAGCGGCCAATCCATGTATCCGTTGCACGCCATGTAGTGACGTCACTTGTAGGACATCACCTCGAGCAGCTATGCCGGTACTTGAACAGCAGCTGCCTTTGCTGGTGTCTTCTCTTCCACTGCTCGTGCCGTCGCAGCTTTAATTGGAAAACGTATTCCATTATTTTCCATTCTCTTGCCCTCCAAGCGTTGAGGCCAATTGACACTACCAACTACTGCTCAGTCCTCATCCTACCCGCAAAAAAGCCACCACCATGGGATCGTCATCCATCCAGCAGCTCGGCACGCTCCTTCGTGTCCGGACGGCCGCTGCTCGGCCTCACCACCACCACCCCCTTCTACGGAGCGCCCCCAGCACGCTGGGGAGTCGCCCGTACCACCGCACCTTCGCGTCGGGCCAGGCGTACAAGGACGACCAGGACCGGGAGTCCCTCAAGCCGCGGGCGCACGAGACGTCTAAGAGCGGCAGCGACGAGGAGGCCGCGGCCGAGCACGAGTCGGCATTCGACCCGTCCAAGACGCGCCCGGACGAGGAGAAGGCGACCGCAGGCCGCAACACGTCGGACAAGAAGAGCGGTAGCCCCGGCGAGAACCCGCTCGAGGTCAGCCCGGCCAATCAGGACGTGTCCAAGCCCGGCGGGGGTAAGAAGGAGGTCATGGGCGGCGGCGATACCAGCGACAAGCAGCGGCGCAGCGGTGGGGGCAGTCCCGAGAAGAAGGGGAGCCACAACAGCGACAAGTCGGAAACGTCATAATCGGGAGGCCGCTTCGGGGACAGAGAGGGGAGCTAATGCCGGGGCAAGAGAACGGCGGAAGGCTCTGAGAGGAGAGAGGCGTTTCGTCGCCGAACCAATTGTTTTATCCTGCATTTCACAGAGTTGAGGTGAGGGGCTAGGCTGCATTCATGCATACGAGCAATTCAAGTCCTTGCCGGCGGCCAGTTTACCAGCCGCTAGGAGAACCACACGGGGCGTCCGTGTTCCTCGCCCGTATATAAACTCTAAAGAGTGAGGAGAGTGCGACGTCTCACGATCGGATATTCTTTCATCTTTGCGTGGTATATTCCAGTTTTTCATGACTAGGTACGGACTAGCTAGTCACGTAAAGCAACATGGGAGATCTCTCCTGCCTTCTAGGTATCCATTTTCCTTCCCTAGCCTCCTTAGAAACGCACAAACGCCCACGCCCACGCCCAACCCGTGCCCTCTTACCCACCCCCACCGCGCCTACCTATGCATACATTCCACCATCGTCTTCCTCCTCCTCGTCGTCCGGAATGACCACCGGCTCTTTCTTCTTAGTCAGGTCCTTGCGACACAGCGGACAGTTGCCCTGCGTGAGCAGCCAGGGGCCGACGCACTCGAGGTCGAAGCGGTGGCTCTTGTGGCAGGGAAGCTCGACGACGAGGGGGTACGGGTCGTCGAGGTAGCGCTCGGCGCAGATGGGGCAGGCGTCGTCCTCGCCGAGGCGCTTGCGGGGCACGCGGTCCAGTCCGTCCAGATACGCCTGCGACACGCCGGCGAGCTCGCGCGGCGGGTGGGCGATCTGCGCCTCGAGGTCCTCGGCGAGCCGCTGCATCAGCTCTGCGTTCGGCGAGTTCGGCGCCTCGCCCAGCAGCGTCAGGAACTGGTCCTGCACGAGCCGGAAGGCGGCGGCTATGTCGACGGGCGTCGGCGTCGCGTGGGGGTTATGGTGCTGTTCGGGTCCCTGCTGCCCGGTGGCGGTCGCTGTCGCTTGCCCTCCCGGGGAGATGCTGTGCAGGTGCGCGTTGAAGGTGGACATGTCGATCTGCCGCCTGCGCCGGGGCGCCGCGGGCTCCTTGATGTTGTGCTCGACTAAATTATTGCGCACGGTGAGCCGGGTTCTTCGTATCCGTTGTGAAAGGCTGCGGAGGGAGGTCGAGAGTAGCTTTTGGCGGGGCAGCGACTGCACGACTGGATGTGCGGCCTTGCGACCCCGCCGGGAACACAGGGCTTCGGTGACTCACCTTCGTATTGGGTCGACATCCTTGGTGACGGATATGATGTAGGTTTCTTGGATAAGCAAGCTTCTTCGTAGGAGGAAGCGAGTGCGATATGTTTAGCTGGTAGACCATCAAGTAGCAATGGCGAGTTGTCTCTTGTTAGTGTTCTTGAGTGGGTGGGTCAGCTCGGGGCGGCCAGGCACAAGCGGCGTGACGTACTTCCACGCTAAGGTAGGAGAATCTGCTGGCTCGCGTGCCGCGCTTGGTCCAAGCTCCCTGTCTCCATCTTTCCGTCCGCCTCGGCTCGGAAGGTACGGAGCAGCCATCGAAACACATGGATGTGACGACAAATTCTAATCCGTTGGTACTTGTACGACTCGCCCGGGGGGCACCGTCTGCGTCGGTCGGTCTCGCACTTGTTCTCTCGCGGGGTACCGGGCATGAAATCGTTCCGCTGGACGGGGGGGGGGGGGGGGTCCATGTGCTGCCTGTCACTGTCGTGTTCATGTTTCGGCGTTCACTAAAGAAAAAGGGGCGTCGCCGAGGTAAGTAGCCCCTCTAGGAGTAATCACACTAAGGTACCTAGGTAGGCGCAGACGCATACGAAGTAGTAGGTACGTAGCACTCGTCATTGGCAGGCTTGAAGAGGTAGGTTCGATCCGGATCCCTCGAGCCTCCCGCCATTACCGAGCGCTGGCAACAGGTCTTCCTCTCGTGTCCTCCTCTTGTCTTCCTCTGTCGTCTCCCCTCTCGCGCCGAGTACCTTTACTTGCACACATCTCCCTCTCGTTCGCTCATCCATCTTCAGAAGATCCAAGTGAATATCTCAATACCACCCGCTTGTAGACAGGTATCCATGGCATCGGCAGCGGTGTTCGGCTGCACCGGCCTGGTCGGAGGCCACATCCTGACCATGCTCCTGGCGTCCGAGTCCTTCGCTAGCGTGCACACCATCTCGCGACGCCCACCCAAGATAAGCCAGGACCAGCAGCTCCCGTCGGCGAAACTGCACGCAACCGTAAATACGCAGACGGAACGGTGGACGTCGGACCTGGTCGTCCTCTCGCCGTTCCCCGACACCGTCTTCTCGGCGCTGGGCACAACCCGCGCCGCGGCGGGGGGCACCGCCAACCAGCAGAAGATCGACCGCGACCTGACCGTGGATGTCGCGCGTGCGGCCAAGCAAGGCGGCGCGAGGACGTACGTCCTCATCTCGAGCGCCGGCTCGGGCAGCACGCTCGCGAGCCGCTACCTCCCCTACTTCCGCATGAAAGCGGAGGCCGAGAGCGCCGTGCGCGATCTCGGCTTCGACCAGACCATCATCGTACGGCCTGGTAGCATCCTCGGCGAGCGTGAGGTCGCTCGCGCCGTGGACCCCGTGCTCCACGCGATCTCGTACGCCCTGGGCTTCATCTCCCGCAGTTGGCAGGACGGCTTCGGGCAGGACGCGACCGTCATCGCCCGGGCGACCGTCCAGGCTGCCGCCCTAGCAGCTCAGGGCAAGGCCCCATCCCGTTACTGGATCCTCGAGGGCAGCGACATCCTTCGGCTGGGGCGCGACGAGTGGAAGTCCTGAATGGATGGAGCGGGCGGGCAGGGGGCAGGTAGTATGTGATTAGGCGAGAACCGGGCGGGCTTTATCATAGAATCAGGCGTTGTGCTGAATGGCAAGATGCTGCATTTCGTCGTGAACCGTGTCGCAGCGTGCGGTCTTGATGTTGGAGACGTGTGTATTTTGAACTTTGAGCCTCTCACTCAATGCCGCGTGCGACAAATACGAAGCTAGCGAATTCATTGGATGGCACGGAACGCCACAAAAGCATGCCAAGAGAACTACGACTAACCGAAACGAACTGACGTTCACCAACGCCATCCACAAGACGTCAGACGCAAGAAGTAAATGGTAAGCACTTGGGTTCGTTGATACCCACCTGCCTCAGGAAATGCGCCAATTGTCCCCGAGAAGGCTCCCCGAAACGCATCCTCAATTGCTTGTGTAAGCCACCGGCCGCGCTTTTCGGCGCCGGCACATCTTATTATTTAGCAGCCCTTCGAGCTACGGTAGGCGGCTGCTCCCGGTCCGAGATACAGTAAAGATAAAGTAGAGATAAACTCTTCGCTCACTTGGAACAACCCCACCATCCATCCCATCCCTTTCTCTGTCCACGCCGCCCTAATTCGAGTTATTCCATCGGATTCTTCGCGCCTTTCACCTCTCCCCCCGGATGAGTCACGCAGCTACCCCCCTGCAGTGGGTAGTCCGTTAAGATTTTTTATACTTTTATATCCAGTATTCTATACATACCTCTAGCGGCTTCTGTCCGTGCTGGTAAGTAAAGTGTCTGAGTGCAGCATCAGGTTGGATGATCGCAAAGGGGGACCAAAAAACCGCCAACTGATAAGGCCAACCCCGCACAGCCACAGCGACCAATAGACGAGACAAGCGGAACGTCACATATCACGACAAGAGAGAGAAAGAGAGAAAGAGAGAAAGAGAGAGAAAGGGAAAGAGAGAGAGAGATAACAGGCGAGGCCCGAACGAGAAAAAGAAGAGAAGAATGGTAGCGATCAAGACCTCCCGCCCGCTGATCGTGGGCCCGGACGCGGGGCCGGAGCCGCCATATCCCCTCTGGATGGAGGGCGAGGTCATCTCGGGCTTCGGGCGCGGATCGAAAGAGGTGAGTGTGAGGAAAAATGGGACGAAGAGAAGAGGGGATGAAGCAAAGAGAGTGATTATGCAGTGAAGACGAGGCTGGAATGAAGATGAAAATGAGATGAAAGCAAATATACTAAGCCATACTCCCCTCCTCCCCAGCTCGGCATCCCCACCGCCAACCTACCGGTGGACGCGTCCACCACGCCGTGGATAGCGGACATCACCTCGGGCGTCTACTTCGGCTGGGCGGCCCTCACCCTGCCGCCGGACCACCCGGACCACCACGCCGATCGCCGGCCGAAGCCAGCCCCGGCGCCGGAGGCGGAGTCGAAGCCGGACCAAGAGCCGCTGCTTCTAGTCCAAGAACCCACCGGCGGTGACAGCGCCGCGGCGACAGTCGAAGCCGTAGGCGCCGCACCGCCCCCGCCGGCGTCTTCTGCTGCTCCTCATTCCAGTACCACCTACAGCAACAGCGACGGTTTCACCCTCTTCCCCATGGTAATGTCGATCGGCTACAACCCGTTCTACAAGAACACCGTGCGCAGCGCCGAGGTGCACGTCCTGCATGCTTTCGCGCGCGACTTCTACGGCGCGCACATGCGCCTCGCCCTGCTCGGCTTCGTGCGCGAGGAGCTCGACTACGCGGGCCTCGAGGCCCTCGTCGCGGATATTAATATCGACTGCGAGGTCGCGCGGCGTAGTCTCGCTCGGGAGGGGTGGCGGCCGCGCCAGCTGGTGGGGGAGGACGGAGAGGGGAAGGGCGGCGAAGGCACGCTCGACTGTGCTTGGCTGGTGCGGCCAAGGCGGGATTGAGTTTCATTCTGTGAGGGGGATGAGGCGAGAGAGCCGTTGCTAGAGCAGATGCTCCCCTAAGGTGCGTAGTAGACAGCAGCACATAGGCCTGGGTACGGAAAGGATACTATATGATCCATGAGACTCGTTGTAAGGAAACGGGTATATTTCGTCCTATGCGATCCTCCCAGAGTATGTCCATCCTACCGAGGTAGGCACTACCTAGAGTTCTCCTTTCCAGAAAAAAAAAAAGACCTTGTTTGTGCCCAGAGTTCGCTGCTTATATCCAACTCGACTTTGTTGCTGCTGTTGCTATGCTGCCCGCGATGGGATGAGATAAAAGTATCGACATCCTATGTAACCTGCATAGGAGGAACTCTCGTGAAGCTCTCCAAATAGCCAAGAAAAATAGCTAAGAACGAGAACAAGAAAGAAAAACGCCAATACACAAGAAATACTCGACGATAACCTATATCCATCTTTTTTCCATCTTTTTATTCTTCGTCCTTCCCACCCATCTGATGTGTCCCTGCTACCTACAGGAAGGATAGGATTAGACCGCCAACTGGTGCGGCTCCTGGTTAGGGTAATAGCACGGAAGGAACTAGAGAGGTAGGCGGTCGCTGGTTAGCTACGATAGAGACAGGTGTCATATGGGTACGGCAGGATGGGTGGGGATGAAAACGCACGTTCATCACGATCATCATCGGGATGTCAAAGGTGTCCCTCCGGATATGCCAGCAGTATGTGCATTCCAGCTTGCCGTCCTTCTCGATCTTGGAGATGCCGTGCTCGCTGTCGATTCGCGCGACCCGGCTACTCAGGATGCCGGTGCGCGGGTCTTTCTGGGCCGCCTCGTCGCCGCTGCTGGCGGGGCCGGTTCCGGTTCCGGTTCCGCTCCCGGCGCTGGCGGAGCCGTCGAGGGTCTCGCCGGGGCGGTACTTGAGGAGGCGGCACTTCCTGGTGACGGAGCCGCGGCTGTCGCCGAAGGCGAGGTGGGAGAAGTCGTCGTAGAACTCGACCACGCTGTCGTCGTCGATGAGCTCGGCGATGAAGATGGGCTGGGGCATGCCCTCGGCCGCCTTGGCGGTCTCGGCGTCGAGGCTCTTCAGCCGCGGGGTCGCGAACCCGGCGCGGCCGGTGCCGTCCACACTAGCTGCACTAGATGAGCCTTTGTTTATGTTGAGGTTGGGCTCCTTGCCCAGGAGCACTTCCTTGGTCCATCCCGTCAGCGCGGTGAACTCCTTGTTCACCGCGGCCACCTCGCCGGTGCGCCGACACACGATGGCCGGGCTGGACACCTGGTGCATGAAGTCTTCGTACTCGAAGAGCGAGCGCTGGAAGCATTTCTCCATGAACACCAGGTCTTGCCTGTTCAGCTTCCCCATGCACGAGATGAAGGAAGGCCGGATGCTGGCGAGGGACCTGGCAATCTTGATGACCTTGGCCGCCGAGAGGCGCTGCCGCAGGAGCATAATGAGCTTATGGAAGCCGTTAACGTACAAATAGGGGTCTCTGATATTCTCATATATGTACGACGGGTCCCGCTGTCGCTTCCCCAGGATCGACTGCGGCCCAAACTTGGGCGCCGCCGGCTTGGCCTTGGGCCGTGGCGGCGGCGGCGGCGCGATGCCCTGCGAGACCGAGGTCCCGGGCGCGCTAAAGCTGGCGCCAGCCGTCGTGGGCGAGCCCTCGAAGCCGATCGTGGTGGGCTGGGGGCTGTTGTTCTCCGTGCTCGGGCTCTGGAGGCTGGTCGGCCCGGCAGCGATGGCGTAGGCGTGGGGCAGGCCGTGCTGGAGGTTGCCCTGGCTGTAGAGCCCACCGGCAGACGGCTCCAGGCCGATGAAGTCGCCCATCGCGCTGCTGTCGTACACCGGCGGGCCGACGCTGCCGGCGAAGACCCCCGAAGAGCCGTAGCTGACAGCGCCGCCGGCGCCCTGTTGGGAGAGCGAGCCGTCTCGCGGCGGGGTGTCCGCTGCGCCCGACGACATGTGGCCCAGCATGCCGAACTCCATGGCGGCGTACTGGCTGCCGAAGTTGATGCCCTCCAGGTTGAAGTTGAAGATGGCCGGGTTGCTGGGGTCGAAGAGGGCGGGGGAGAAGGTGGACAGGTCGGCCGAGGCAGGGGGCATGGTCAGCTGCCCGGGCGTGGTGAAGGTGGGCGAGACGGGCGATTGCTGCCCGGAGAACTGCATGCTCTCCGGGAGCGCGGCTCCGGGCGTGGCCGTCGATGAGAACATGTTGTAGGTGGTGGCCGCATTGGACTGCGGGTAGTAGCTGCCCACGGTAGACGACACGTCCGAACCCGTGCTTGAGGGGTGGCGATGCCCGTTGGGCCGGCCCGCCGCAGCCGCGTTCGGGTTATAGTTGGGCCCCAGCACGGGGCGCAGGGCTTCCGGCGGCGCGTCATGAAGGTATTTAGCCTTCTTGCGAACGCCATCTTGGCAAGCATCGGCGAGGCCGCGCTTGATGCATCTCTGGCAAGGCCGCTCGTCTCCTGAACGACGTGTTAGCTTAGACTATAGCGAGAGCGGTGGCAGTAGCTGCCGTCAGACACTACCGGCGGCCCTCGGTTCTGAGGCAAGCCGAGCCAGCTGGGATAGTAACGGTTGGGAAGGGAGAGGGCGTCGGACGTCGGACACAGGAGGCAGGAGGCAGAAGGCAGGAGGCAGGAGGCAGGAGGCAGGAGACAGGACGCAGGGACGCAGGGACGCAGGGACGCAGGGACGCAGGGACGAGAGAAGCTCTCAGAGAGGGCAGGATAGACATACCACAAGTCAAATGGGCCCTCTGGCAAGCAAAGCATGCTCTCCGGGCCTTCTTCCTCCTGGGTCTCAGGGGGTCTTTAGGGTCATACTTCTTCTTGGGCTCGACGACGTCGTCGCCGCCAGCTTCGGACTTGACCTTGGCGTCGGTCATTTTCTCGTCCTCGTCGTCGTCTCTGAGATGCAGGTCGCTTTCGTCGTACTCGTTCTCAGACATACCATCCGAGACCTCCCCATCGTTGGCACCAACGTCCTCCGGCATCTTGTCTTAGTTTTATATACCAGCCTCCCCCCGGGGGGCCCAGGGTTGGCAACGAGGAGACGGCAGATGCAAGCCCCGATCAACCTCTCTTGCGAAACCACACAACACACACAACACACACCCTCACGCAGAAGGGAGAGCGATATGTACAGGGGTGGGGGGGCAGGATCGAGCAAGGGAGCGAGCGAGGGAGCGAGGGAGCGAGGGAGAGAGAAAGGACAGTGGAGGCCAGGGAGGCCAACTCCTGCACAAGTGACACAGAGGTTGCACAACGCTAGTGTGATGTCGCTGCCGCTCTGACAATGCAGCTCCGCTCCCAGGTTTTGGCGTCGGTGTCGTAGCAGGGGGGCTGGAATTTGAGCCACACCACTTTCCTCCTCTTCCTCCTCCGCCACCACTGCTGGCCCTCCTCTCTCTTCGCCTCCGATCTCCTGCTCCCCTCTATCCTCTACTCCGCTCTTCCTCTGCCTCTTCCGCGCCCTTCCTCCTGGTTCGTCCGTGCCGCAATCTTCCGAAGATGCGGTGTGCCGATGCGTTGCTGTCCAAAGCCACGCTTCCCCTGAAGGGCCCGGTCTGGTAAGCCGGTCTCGTAGGCTAGCAGAAAGGCTGGCCAGCTGTTGTTTATTGATACTATTGTGCCGGGGTACCTGTAGGCTCCCGTCGCTATGGCCCAATGGCTCAGCGGGGGGGGGGGGGGGGGGGGGGCGGGGGTCGGCGGGGGGGGGGGGGGGGGGTGGGGGGCGTGGGGGGGGGGGGGGGGGTTTTGGCCGGTCGCCGCGGCGGGGGGTGGGGTTTGGGTGGCGGGGGGCCGTCGCGGCGGGGGGGG